>JAVTVY010035972.1:0-168185 GCA_036873755.1 Hanleya hanleyi
AGACATCTTCGCATAATGGCATTCATTCACTCCGAGTCGTGTCCGTCTACCAACAGTGAATTGGATTTGTGGACTATTCCACCCACCCAAACCAGTGTAGCCGAAGGACGTTGGGTAGAACATCGACCCCTGGCTAGCCTGACGGGGGTGGGTCCCGTGGAATTTGCCATTGAAAACAAAGATACGGCCTACCTGGATTTAGCCCACACCTACTTGTACGTGAAAGCCAAAATAACGGACATGGACGGGACGGACATAGCGAACGGTGCGGTAGTAGGCCCGGTGAATCTTTGGCTGCACTCCTTGTTCCAACAGGTGGATATAGGTCTGAACGATAAACTCATCAGTACGTCCACCAATACGTACCCGTACCGAGCCTACATGGAAACGCTGTTGTCGTACGGCACTGATGCCAAAGAATCACACTTACAAGCTGAGCTGTACTTCAGGGATAAACCCGGATACCTGGACAACATAACCGGTGGCAATGCTGGGTTCATCACACGCAAAAGAATGACAGCCGAAAGCAAGTCCATCGATATGATGGGACGACTGCACGCCGATCTGTTACTGCAAGACCGCTACATGATGAACGGTGTATCCATCAAGATCAAGTTGATCCGGTCCTTACCCACGTTCGCCTTAATGGCCGGTGGAGAGGGGGATATCCATTACAAGATCGTCATTGAAGATGCAGCCCTGTTTGTCCGTACGGTAGATTTGCAACAGGGGGTGTTGCTGAGTCACATGGAAGCCTTATCGAAAAAACCAGCCCAGTACCCCATCCGACGCGTACAGACCAAGGTGTTCTCTGTGCCAACAGGTACGATGATGGCCAATCGTGAAAATTTATTTCTAGGGGATCTGCCTAAACGTCTTACCCTGGCGTATGTGACCAACACCGCATTCAATGGAAATTGGGCTGAGAATCCGTTCAAATTTCAACATTTCAACATTAACTTTGTGGCACTGCACGTGGCCGGCCATCAAATTCCAGCCCGTCCATTACAACCGGACTTTACTAGCGGAAACTATGTGCGGACCTACCTGAACCTGTTTACAGCCACAGGACAAAACAACCAGGACGAAGGCAATACCATCAGTCGAGAAGACTTTAGCCATGGGTACACATTGTTCGCCTTTGACCTCACCCCACCTTGGAACACGATCATCAACTGGCTTTGCTCAAGAAAGGAAACCTACGGTTGGAACTGCGTTTCGCCACCCCTCTAGCCAACACCATTAACGTGATTTGCTACGCCGAGTTTGATAACGTCATCAGCGTGGATCAGCAAAGAAACGTGCTGTGTGACTACGCCAGCTAAGAGTCATGGATACAGAGCAGCTGATGAGCATACTCCAGCGAGATGCGAAGATTCCCTTTCGAGGTGTGTTTCCACGCAATGTGTTTCCCACCCACTCCACCACCCCAGCAGCCTACATCCTGAATACAGACACGAGGAGTCGACCCGGTGAACATTGGATAGCTGTGTACGTGGACACCCTAGGCCAAGGCGAATACTTTGATTCCTACGGACTTGCACCCTTACATGCCGATTTGGTGAAATTCACGGACGTCTCTACTACAGAGTGGCGTTGGAATACTCAAAGATTACAAGGACCCTTGAGTAGTGTGTGCGGGCAGTACTGTGTGTTTTATCTCACTCACCGGAGTAGAGGACATTCTATGCCCACCATTGTACATATGTTTGATGATTATTGTCAAGCCGAAGACCGTGATGTCCTCGTCTATGACTGGACGGCCTCTCGTTTTAATGTGCATGCTCCATTTCTCTGGTTAACTTAAAAATGTACTGCGCGCGCAGGCCACTTGTTTATTGTTATTGTTATGACGTTGTTGTTCTGACGTTCTGTTGAATAAAAGATGAAAAAACACAAAAAAATGATTTGACTTTCTCTTTTTATTTAAGTCAACAAGAATGGGTTACTGAATAGGTACAAATAGAATACAGGGTACAAATAGTAGGGGTATGTACACATAGAATAGTAGTGGTATGGTTAAGGTACAAAAAAAGTTCTGTCAGGAGTAGGATTCGAACCTACGACAGCATTCGCCGACCAGCACTTACGCACCGGCGCCTTAGACCACTCGGCCATCCTGACTTTTACAGTTTTATAACTCGTGTATCAACAGTTATAGTTCGACATTGTTTTTTACAAGTCCAAGTAAGTGGTGCTCACACCGTCGGCCAACACTTTTCGTTTGGGATAAGAGAAAGTAAAGGCGTCTCGTTGCTGGATATAGGTGCGCATCTGGTGGTCGACGACCCGGAATCCTCTGTTAGTGCCACTCGCACTGGCCTGGCTTTGCAACACGCCCAGGTAGAGAGCTTTGTCGATGGCAGGGTCACGTCGGTTGACGCCTTTACAACTAAACTTATTTTCCTCTTCGTCTCCTCCGTAACAGTAATACGTCTTGGAGGAGAGCGCAATCATAGCATCCCCACTCCACTCCAGCTTGAACAGGCCCGGCGTACGCTTATCGTACTGGTAATGGTCACATCGAGGTAGCCACTGGTCCCGTTCCTCTTCATACTGGGCCCGTAACTCCGGTTTCACCAGGGACTCCCAATCTGCATTAGAGACGGCCATGTAGGCCGAGTCGGTATCCATCTCCATGAGTTGCCAGTCTGAGGGATTAAAATAGACACCCATGAAGTCATAGAGAAACTGCAGCATCCTCAACTTGGCCACCTGATATACCATACATCCAATCTGCAGGGGTAAATTGTACCGGATAGTCTTCTTGGCTGAAGTGACTTCATAGGTGTCATCATCGATGACCTCCACGGATCGAAACAGAGGAGAATTCACTTTTTGCGGGCTTGGGCAGTAGTACAAATGTTCACGTTGACGTGCTTATCCTGGTTCGTTACCGTTTTTCCGTAATAACCATTGCCAGTGAGCTTCCAAGATTCAGCGATGATGGCCTGACTCGGGTCTTGATCACCTTGACGACGGGCTGACGTCACGATGTCGGCATTCTCCGCAAAACAAGCCTCGGGTACGTACTGTATCACTTGATATATTTGAGTAATTTCCAAACCGTGGTTCATGTACCACTGCAGTAAGGGCGTGCCCAGCAAGATTTTCTCGGCCCACATACTACCAATCAACATACGTCGAGGTTGAGGCAAACACTCGTGTTGCTCCGCATACGTCCTCATGGTGTCCCCAATATCCGCCCGACCCACCAGCGTGTTCTTAAAGATGGGAGGGCACTGGGCGAAGAGAGGCTTGAGAGTGTCGGGAACATGCAAATCACATTCCACAAAGCCGTAGAGGTCTCCCGAACGAATGGCGTCCAACATCTGTGGCAGACTTAGCAGTCGCCGACGACTCAAGGGGTACTCACGCTCTTTTAGGAAACGTCGTAAATGGGGCAGGGCCTGGCACATCGTGTGAAATTCACACTCCCACATTTCAATCAGATGGAATCCTCTCTCTTTCACGTAATCCCCGTTCGCCACCACTTCTTCGCGTAATTCTTCCGGTGTTTTTCCACGTCGCTCGTTGAAGCGGCCAGCGCTGAAATGGCATTCGTGGCCGTGCCAGTAACAGCCATAAAACTGGAAAACGGTCGGTGTTCCTTGTACGAGGGCAAACCCATCGACGGGGAGTCGGCGATCTCCTATACGCTTCTCTGTGGCGTTGGTCTGGTGTCGTATATAAATTCCCCGTCGATAGGCTTCCCAGTCCAACCACTGGTCGGCGAGATGTTTGTACGGCGTACGTTGCGGTGTAAAATGCCGATCTTCCGCCCACCAACGCGTATAATGCCCGCTGGGCATGGGTTGGGCGAGTGACCACAGGTACAGGGCATTGGCGCCAAATCCAATGATTTTGGCACAGGGTTTCCCACTGGGCAGAGTCGTGACATCCTTCTCGTGATAACGGTGAAAAATAAGGCTAGGTCCACCCACAATGTTCTTCTTTAAACAATCATGCATGTCTGCATCTTTCTGTTGTACCAGCGAGAAGTACGTAGCACACTCTTGAAACAAATGGCGAAGCGCTAGACCCGGTAAACTCAAGCACTCTTTAAAGATGTCGACGTGCATTTGGCGACGAAAGAGTTGCACCACCCCCTCGGCCGCTTCCAGGAAAGGAACCACATCTAGGTTATTATACCATATCAGGAAATCTCGCAAGGTCTGCATATGTTCATCGTTCCATACCTGCTGTAGTTCCCGGTACGTGTCTTCCGGACATTCCACTTGCTTCAAATCATCAAAGAAGGCGTGCCGGGATGGTAACTGTGTTTCCTGCAAACGGTCGAGCGATGATATATACGTGTAAGGGAACCTCCCTTTGGTTTGTGCACAGTTATAGGCCTTGACCCACTGATCATAGCTACAATTAGGAGCTAAGTAGTTCCGTACATCCAGGAAATGCAGTGACGTGGTAGTGAGGGCCATATGATTATTGATCTTCTTGATCACGCACTTGAGGGTATTCGCCTGGGCCAAGTAAGGGTAGAGAAATTCCTTCACCATGTTCAAATCATAGCGTCCCGAGTTGAAGCCGAGCACCGGTAACTGACCTAGGTATTGTAGGAAGCGCACTTTCAATTTCTCCGCATACGGTTTCGGTAAAGGCACATCCTGCGACTGCAGAGGCTGCGACTGCAGGGACTCGGACTCGGACTCGGACTCGGACTCGGACTCTTCATCGTCGCTGAACGATACACCGGGTACAGGAATGCGGTCGTCCAGTTGGTCCAGTACGTCCTGAAACTTGGCCACCAACAATTCCGTACTAGCCGCACTGACTTGCTCTAAATACTCCATCATGCGGGTAATCAACTGATGGGAGTCCCCCGTGGACACGAAACACACCGGAGCAGCGTCATAGCCAGGTACGTTGCTGGAAATACTGACACTCAGAGGAATATGGCGCTGCGTCCACTGCGTTTTTGCTGAAAACATGTCCATGGGCTCCAACAGGGCCTCAAAATCGTAACACGCCCGGTAGGGAAAATAACGGTCCTCTTGCGGTATCATCACACCCTCATCGGCCAGTTCCTGGAAAATAGTAGGCGTATTATGATACACTCCACCCGGATATACTCGCTTGACACTGTTGTCACAGATTTTCTCGTGGCGATGTAAGTTGGTGGAGCGATGAAACACACGATGGCATTGACCACAACTGAAAGACTGAGCGTACTGGCTCATATCGTGGATCAGGGAAAAATGACTCACCCCACCGTTGTCGAAGACATTGACTTTCATCGTAGCAGCATACCGTTCTGTTGATCGCCGAACCAATTCAGCCACAAATGTATCGTCCTCGCATCGTAATCGATAGACAAAGATATTAATGTCGAACAGTGTTTCCACGTCATCCAAATTCTTAAAAGGCACTCCACGGAAGTGCCGCGGGTCAATGTCTTGCGCCTGTAAATACTGTTCCCAATAGCCATCGGCCACTGTGTCACAACACTTGGGGTCACACTCATCCACATGCACGGCCAAACACCGAAACAGACATTTCCGGTCTTTGTAGGGCCCCTTTCTCCCTCCTGTTAATGCATACAGGCCGTGTCGATGAAGCAACCACGGAGGGAGTAGTACAGGAGCACCGATAGGATGATCTCTCATTTTCGTGACGAAAAATGTGACGTTGGTCACCATTTCCACAACCATTGGGTATTGGGGCGTTGCAACCGAGCCCATTCCAATGGATCCAACGTAGTCAATTGGTCGATGAGTGGCTCCAGAGAAATCGCATCCGTCACCGTGAACGGCTGATCAAACACATAGGTATTATTGCTGGGATAGAAATACCGCAGCTGGTCCGTCTTTTTGTGCCGTAAGATATACCCAAATGTCACATTCAATTTGAAGGCAGTGACCTGATCTGTAAAAATGTTCTCGGCGTAAGTAGGAAGATACGTGAGGTCCTCCAACCGAAAATTATACAAGTCCAATAGACGACGATCACGGTGGAAACAATGGCGTATGGTAGCCCAGTGACGTTGATAAATGTCCCTGACACGCTCGTCTTCAGGCAAGACTTCAACCGGAGGTACTGCTGGGTCCCAGGGAAAATCTTCTCCACGTCTCATGCTTTTCGTCTCATACAAGCGGATAGGCAAGCAGGCAGGCAGGCAGGCAGGCAGGTCAGGTAAGTCAGATTGAATACACCCCTACCCTAAAAATCGACTCCTTTTATACGTTTTTCTACAATCCGCCATTTTGTACCCAGCACCCACCATCCACACATGCCGCCATTTTGAACCCAGCACCCACCATCCACACAGGCCGCCATTTTGAACCCAGCACCCACCATCCACACATGCCGCCATTTTGAACCCAGCACCCACCATCCACACATGCCGCCATTTTGAACCCAGCACCCATCATCCACACATGCCGCCATTTTGAACCCAGCACCCACCATCCACACACAGGCCGCCATTTTGAACCCAGCACCCACCATCCACACAATCCGCCATTTTGAACCCAGCACCCACCATCCACACAGGCCGCCATTTTGAACCCAGCACCCACCATCCACACAGGCCGCCATTTTGAACCCAGCACCCACCATCCACACAGGCCGCCATTTTGAACCCAGCACCCACCATCCACACAGCCGCCATTTTGAACCCAGCACCCACCATCCACACAGGCCGCCATTTTGAACCCAGCACCCACCATCCACACACACACACGCATGCGCACACGCCCAATTGTGACGTCACCAAAGGTTCTGCGCATGCGCACTGACGCGCTATCCACCGAATTTACTCCTTGTATACTACTAACACGCGTTCACATTTGAACGCGTCGTGTGTAACACTTATTGAGCGCCTTAAATATTTGAATGCGTGTACTATTATGCGTAAAAGTGTTCAAATATGCACACATCACATTTGAACACATATTTCCTAGTTTTAAAATAATTATCATGGGAAATTTTTTGGTACATTTTTTTTCTAATTTCTTCAAGAACGGTCACATTTTCAGTTTCGATAACATTTGTAGTGATTTATTTCAACACATTTTCACATTTTACAGGAGTGTCCAGATTTCAACACTAACGTCCACTTTTTTAGCAGTGTGGGGGCAATCTATCCAGAAGGCCATCTGACCCTCGTAGCCGGTAACCAACTGACAGCTTATGAGATAACGACGATGAGAAGTGTTTAAAGGTCAACCCAAACGGAATTTTTTTTGGTCTAAAACTCCTTAAAAATCATAGTTCATACTTCACTTTGTATGAAAAAAATATTGAAAAAATTCTAATCTGATCAGAAACACACGTAATATGGGAGCAAAGTGGGCTTTTCACACTTTCACAGCTGGCTTGATGACGTCACGCAGGGAAGTTGCCTGAGAAAAATCAGCGGATAACATGGAAAGCGAGTGCAGTCAGAGCTCCGGTTCAGATGTCGATTCGAGCGATATCAGATGCTTAGATGGAATTATTTTTCGCCAAGAAGATGAAATAGACATAGAGGAGGATGATGACGGGCAAATTAACAGTTGTTTGCAGACCAACGGCGGAATTCAGCCCTATCAATTTGAGCCGTACGGCTCCGATTCTGACAGTGACAACCACTCTGACAACGTGGAACTCGACGACGACAGGATTCGGAGAGGTCGTTTGTTGAATAGTGATTGGTATGCAACTTGACTGGAAACCTTATTATCGTCATCTATAAGAGCAAATGTCCATATATTTCAAACTGTATTGAATGTAGAACGATTCTGTGATGTAAAGAACGAGCACATCTGTGTTGTTATTGTTGTTACTGACCGAGGCAGCCTTTTCGAGGGGATAAACTCCGGGATTCGGCAGTATGGACAGTAAACTGTTGATAACTCTACTGATATACGTCCGATTTGAATTTTGTTTGTTTTCCCATAATCCCCATGAAATACCAATTTCAGAATTATATAGTTTGATAAAAAATACTTTGGACATTCATGGCGAAAAGTAAGCCATGGTGAGTGGATCGGCATTCACATTTGCTCAATTTTCGACAAATTACCTCAATTAAATTGAAATCGAATGATATTCCCACAATCTCAAATGTCAAGGGATTATGAAAGTATTATTATCACTTCTGTATTTACAGCCATTCACTCCAATTGGTGTTTTTTATTTATTTACTTATCAAGCGTATATATATTTATGAAAGATCATTTTAGTATTATTAAATAGTATATATGAAATAGAGACTCATCCAGTCTAACCTGTAGGTGCTCAAGCAACAAATGCCACGCGAGAGCGAGCAGGGCATGTACAGCCGTCTCCCTGCCCGGCCCGAGACCTCGCTTGCAGGCTAGGTTCGTTCAGCCGATGTCCGTGATAGATTCTCCTTGTCCGATTTCTTTGCCGTCACATTCTGATTGTTCTTAGGTTTGATAGTTGGAATAGCTGTTCTCTTTAGTTTTGGTTTGTACCCGAATTCAACTGCTACGCTGTAGATGTCCTCGAATGATGTCTAATTTCTGTCAAAATGTGCCGAGCAAATTATACGAGTACTGGCTCAGGCCCTCTTTCCACACTCTCGTGTTGCGTACAAATTTCGTCCAATTTGCAGCGATTTTCTCGTCTTTAGGCCACAAATGAATACCAACACCGTCATCTGTAGTAAAACTGCAACCTCCCACTACACAACGTCGCGGCATATTTAACAAATGATGTCCCGATACTCCGAAAATCTCCAGAAATAAGCAGCTACTTACGACTGTGGTATACGGCTTTAACATAGAGAATACAAGACGGCTTCCCTCCGTGACGTCACAGCTGGAATTGACAGGAGAGCGATTTTCACCTTTCAAACGGCAATATCTCGCCAACCAGACTGCACAAAATTATGAAAAAAATATCATTATTTTCAGAATCGAAAGGACTATTTTTTTATATTTTTGACCTCAGAGCGTTTGGGTTGACCTTTAACCCTACCTGGCCAGGGGGCGGGGGGGGCGAAACTTTCTGCGCTATCTCCGGAACGACAAAAAATGGAGAGCTGAAACTCCTTGACTTTTCAGTTTATCATATTGGGGTCATTTTGAGCCTATTTGCTCCCCCCCCCTCGAGCAGAAGATCATGGGTAAATTCAAGATGGCGGCCACGTGGGCACCAGAAAAGTGATGTTTTTGTCATATTTTTTCAAAATTTCTGCTTTTCCGCAATGAAAAGTGGGCAAAAACTATTTTATTTCACATCACATTAATATTTACTAATTTATCATGCAGTTTTTGCGGAGAAATTACATAAATATAAAATTCGGGAAATCCGACCGAAAAATCGACCAAAAAAATGCCGTTTTGAAAATGACGTCACTGTGACGTCATCAAAGCGGCCATCTTGGATTTTTAAACATTTTTCTGGTAGAGCTTGATCCAAGGGTATAGTATGGTAAGTTTCAGTCCCCTAGCTCAAGGGGTAAGAATATTAATTAGAGGGGGACATTTCGCCCCCCCCCCGCCAGGCCAGGATAGGTCCCAAAAAGCCCAGGCCAGATAGGGTTAAGGACTAAAGATTTGCTGGTGAAACCCCTGAGTAACAGGCTTATATTGGAGTATCACGAAAGTGCATATCCAAAAAATCTTATATTTTGACCATGTTGTTTTTATATAAATTATTTTCTTGTGAATGAGAGAATCAATAACCTGGATTTCAGTTGGATTTTAGGGGTCAGTAATAGTAGTATTACCGCATTTCGACTGACATTTTTCGGGCTCACGAAAGTGGCGCAGGTTATTTGCCTATGTGAAATGGCAAGAAATGGCAAATCGGGAACCCTCAAAATTTGGCAGGTGATGCGGTCGCGGGAAAAAGCTTCCGCGGAGAAAAAGTAGTCCCCAGACTTCAAATACGCTGCATGATCCGATTGGGTCGAGTGAGGTATCAAAGTGAAGCATTCGTGAAGGGGCATCCAGTCATGGGTGGGTGCATGTAAAATTAGGATTTTTTCCCGAAACTATAAAAAGCGGAACACGGACTTTACCCCTAAAATAGGGGAAAACACCTATCAACCCTAGCCAAAAGGGCTAATATCGGTCCCCAGGCTTATTGGGACCTGCCTATCAAGTCAATGGGGTGGGTGCATGTAAAATTAGGATTTTTTCCCGAAAATATCAAAAGCGGAACACGGACTTTACCCCTAAGATAGGGGAAAACCCCTATCAACCCTAGCCAAAAGGGCTAATATCGGTCCACGGGCTTATTGGGACCTGCCTATCAAATTAATGGGGTGGGTGCATGTAAAATTAGGATTTTTTTCCGAAAATATAAACGGCGGAATACGGCCTTTACCCCTAAAATAGAGGGAAACTCCTATCACCTCTAGCCAAACGGACTAATATCGGTCCCCGGGCTTATCGGGGCCTGCCTATCAAGTCAATAGGGTGGGTGCATGTAAAATTAGGATTTTTTTCCGAAAATATAAAAAGCGGAACTCGGGCTTTACCCCTACAATAGGGGTCTGTATTATACAATATAAGGGAAAAGGCCTGTATGGGGTATGGGGATGGTCATTTTTTTGTGGGCTTTACTATGGGTTGTTAAGTCTCGTTTTTCTCGTCTCGCCGAGAAAAACACAATGGGAGGGGTCCCGGAGCGAATCGGTGACATTTTTGGGAAAAGTCACCGAGGTCTGTATATAGGCTCATACTGGCTATATGGGGGGGAGAGATGGTCAATTGTTTTTGTGGGTGTTACTATGGGTTTTGGGGTCTCGTTTTTCTCGTCTCGCCGAGAAAAACACAATGGGAGGGGTCCCGGAGCGAATCGGTGAAATTTGGGGGAAAAGTCACCGAGGTCTGTATATAGGCTCATATAGCTCCATACTGGCTATATGGGAGTATAGGTTCAACCTGGGAAATTCACATACGTTCATTGTGATATGGGTTGTTTGGATTTGTTTTTCACGTCTCGTCATTTAGAACACGATGGGAAGGGTTTCGAAGCGAAATGGTGCAATTTTTGCAAAAAGTTCACCGAGGCCTGGGTAAGCCCATAGGCCTATACTGCATGGCTATGGGGTATAGGCCCATACGGGGTGGACGTTTTGGGGTCTAGGTGAGGAGGAGCATCCGACTGGACTAATAGTTCGTCCGTTTTCAATATTCTGCGCATGCGCAGTCTGGCCCGTAGTATAGAAAGCAACCATTTTGGGGGGTATGTGGGTGTGTGTTTGGGGTAGAGATGGACCGCTATGGGTCCGAATGGGTCGTGGAAGGTGTCAAAGTGAAGCTTGTGTGGGGTAGAGTCAGAATGGCGTATTTTTAAATGCAAGTCGCGTCAATCTGCGCATGCGCAGTTGGTTGTAGTAAGTAAAGTGGCCATTTTGGGACAGTGCAGGAAGGTATTTGGTGTCGAGATGGACCATCCTTGGTCGGAATGCGTCCTGGGAGGTGTCATTTTGTAGCTCTCGGGGTGTAGACCCCGATTTGAGGGATGTTCACGTCATCTGTGACGTCACTGGTGACGTCATCAGTACGAGTAGTAGCCACAGTGAACATTTTGGGGCAGCGAAGGAAGGTATTTGTTGTAGAGATGGACCATCCATATCTGTCATGCATTATACCATATCTTTGCTGTGACGTCATCGGTGACGTCATCAGTACGAGTAGTAGCGAAAGTACATGGTGTAGACCACAACTCGAGTGATTTCCTTGTCACCTGTGACGTCATTTGTGACGTCATCAGTACGAGTGGTAGCGAAATTTTGATTAGTCGCCCAATACATATGGAATGATGAGGGACACGAGTTAATCTCTATATGTACAGACACCACCACACACCAATAATACCACCACACACACACACGCACACGCACACACACACACACACTATCACACACCACCACCAACACCACCAACACCACCACCGCTCGTCAACGCCCGGTGGTGATGGTGGTAGCTCCCGTGGATCGGAGCTCCGGAGGTCAGAGCTCCGCTGTATTATACAATCGAATAGCGATTGTCTTGAATAACAACAAGTTCAGCAATGTTCACATGGTTCATACAGTTTATTATCCCCAATGTTACATCATACCCAGGTTGGGGGAGCCGCCCTGGGTAGGTTTAGTATGTTCACAACAAATCAAATTGAAATATAAAACACCAGTATTATTATTTAACGCACCGTCACATTAGGTATAAGTTTTTACTGAGCTCTATTCAACGATCAGCATGTAGACATATAGAGTATGTACGGCATGTTATGGTACTCATTAGTGCATGGGTGAAGCATTCAGCCGATGGGCTGGTCAGTCAGCTTTGTAACGAAAAACGTGACATTGGTCATCCTCTCCACTGTCCCCTTGGTGTTGGGACGTTGTTGTTGGGCCCATTCCAAGGGATCCACGGTATCCAGTTTCTCCAGCATCGTCTCTAGCGAAGCCCTATCCGTGATGGTAAACGGTTATTCAAACACTCGTATGCTACTGCTCGGGTAAAGGTATCGAACTTGGTCTGCCTCCTTATGCTGCAGCACATAACCAAACGCCAGATTCAACTTGAAGGTCGTAGTTTGATCGTTGAAGATGGCTTCCACGTAGCTGCGTAGATGGGCGAGGTCGGTCAATCGGAAATTGTAAATATCTTGAATGGGGCGATGACGGTGGAAACAGTGCCGGATCATGGGTCAATGGCGCCGATAAATGTCACTCACTGGATGA
This sequence comes from Hanleya hanleyi, assembly GCA_036873755.1. Taxonomy (NCBI): domain Eukaryota; kingdom Metazoa; phylum Mollusca; class Polyplacophora; order Lepidopleurida; family Hanleyidae; genus Hanleya; species Hanleya hanleyi. The sequence goes on from JAVTVY010035972.1 coordinate 12,668, forward strand.
TCGTCGTGTAACAGATCGCTAGGAACATTTATGGGTTCGTCCGCGAAGTGTACTTTTGCCCTCTACGTCGTACAAAATCTGGCTCAAGGCCTTGTCGTCGGAATTTGACTGTTGAATCAGCGCGACATCATCATCATCAGCCCTCGTGCGATGGGTGGGAGTTCCTTCCGTCTCGATACTGGTGCCTACGGGCTTCTCTACCAGCAAACGTGGCTGCGGAACAGGGTGTCGTGTGCGCTGGTGTCGCAGCAACTGACTGGTCAGTTTGAAATTACAAGCGTCTAGTCCGTCATTCATAATCCAGCCGTCGTCCATTAGAGAATATCCGCGTCCATAATCCAAAGACCTATTCCATTTTCCATATAACAGTATTAGCACCAAATTCAAAAAGACAATCATAGTTTACAAAACATAGGCTTGTTTCCTGCAAGAGAGAAGCGGTCAACAGTTTTCAATGATGCCGGCAAGACATCATGATGTTCCAAAAATATCAAATCCGTATCGCTGATCAGTATTCTTAATCCATAATATTCGTTGTAAAGTCGTCATCTAAAGAATGATGTATCTCAGTCACGCTTTGATTGTGTTCATATGAGTACCAGGAGGTTCTTGAAGTACATGGGTTCATACGGCCCCTAGCCCCGGGTTAAGCGGAATTAGACACAAGTTACGAAACGCAACGCCACAGATCTTGCACGCTACGTTCGTATTTTGCTATCAGCGTGCGATATGTATCACCAAATTTGAGAAACTTTGAGTGGAGGCGCTTGGTGGAATAGCCCTGTTTTATAAGTTTCTGCAACAATGTTTTGTGACGTTGATTAAAATCATCACATTTAACACAGGATCTAGCAAATGCTACTAAGCGAGATATGTATACGCCATATGCAGGTCCCACTGGAATATTACTATCCAGAAAGGGATAGTTTACGATGTCGAAATTGTAATCATCTCTTTTGTCATAAAGTCGACGAGAGAGAATGCCCGCTTCATTTTTATAGAGATAGAGATCTAAATAAGATGTGCCTGTAGGGCTATCTGTAGTTTCCTTCAAATCCAGTGAAGGTGGATATATATCCTTCACTGCGTCATTTATATAGCGATTATCCACAGCGAGAAGATCGTCTATATAGCGTTTGGTGAATGAGAAGGAACGGGCTTTGAATGGATCGGTTTTTGAAAGCGCCTGCATATAGTCATATTCATAAGAGAACAGATACAGGTCAGCCAACAGGGGTGCACAATTAGTACCCATTGGAATACCTATATGCTGCTGATATATTGTGTTGCCAAATTTCACATAGATATTTTTAATGAGAAATTCAAGCAACTCTATAAACAAAGAAACATCCCATGAATGATATCTCTTGTATGTAGTCGAGCTAAAGAATGTTTTATGGCTTCCGACATTAATATATCTACGATCAGTTTTCTTGAACACAGATACTATTAATGAACTTATACGGTCAATAAGGTCCTGATGCGGGATTGTAGTATAGAGAGTCGAGAAATCCCATGTGGATACATGTCTGTACGGTGTGTGACCTTTAGCATCAAGTTCTTCCGTAAGACATTTTGAGTTTTTCAATATCCACATACATTCAACGCCAGAGTTCTTAGAAATAGTGGCGCAATACCTTTCCCAAAATGCTTTTACCTCCTGAAGGGCCCTCGTCAATAGGGTTGACAGAAGCTTGGTGGTGCAGCTTCTAGAACCAGATATGAATCTAGCTTTGTATGGTGCTTTATGCATTTTGGGAGTCCAGTATTTTTTTGGTATGTCGTTATGATTGGTTGGAAGACAAATACCTCTTTCCCTGAGAAACTTTTTGTGATTGTTAAATAAATAAGCCGACCACATTTATCGCATGGACGCTTGGGTGGCCCATGAATTGAACGTTTATGGCGCTGTAAATGATCCGGGCGCTGAAACGACAGTGTACATATCGTACAGCTATACCGGCCGGTTCCGTCGTGCTTGGCAGTCTCATGGCGGCGCAAGTCGTGCAGACGAGTGAATGATTTGGAGCACGTAGTACAAGTGAACATCTTGGTGGTTGACAGAGTATCTGATGAAACGGCCAGGCCGCTTCCCTTTTATAGCACGCTAGCTGGTGATCTATTTTAAGCACACTCAGTTCAACTACTCCCAAGTCGAGGCCCAAGATGTACTGGTGTACAACTGAACCGCGTTGAGTGCGCGTGCGTGTGTATGTATGTGTGGGCAGTGGATTTTACATCCGGGACCTTGTCAACATTCGGGTTTTCAAGTGGGTTTTTCCCCTCGTTCCACCGTCTTCCATACGGGTACTGTGATTTTACATCAGGGTCCGCATCTTACCTCCGGGGTTTTCCATGTTTATTGTCACGTGTCCGGAACCGGAAGTTGTTACAAGACAGGTGGCGCTGGGGTGAGGGACACATGTTCATTCCTATATTTACAGACACTACCACCACCACATACCACCACCACCACACACCACCACCACCACCACCACCACACACCACCACCACCACCGGGCGTTGACGGGCGTCAACGCGCGGTGGTGGTGGTGGTGGTAGCTCCCGTGTGGCAGAGCTCTTGGATCGGAGCTCTTGGAGCTCAAAGCTTGTGGAGCTCAGAGCTCGGAAATGACGTCATCGCATGCATGCGCGCGTATCTGTGCTGCACCCGCACCCTGGTGTACCCACCTGTTGACCTCAATAATTTGCATATGACCTCTGTGAGGTCACTTCCGCTTCCGTTCACGTGACTGGAACTGACCTTTGACCCTGCGCGCAATTTTTATCCGGTATTGTTAGCGCGCGCAGGGTCAAAGGCTCTGCCACACGGGAGCTACCACCACCACCACCGGGCGTTGACGCCCGTCAACGCCCTGTGGTGGTGGTGGTGATGTGTGGTGGTAGTGGTGGTGGTGGTGGTGTGTGGTGGTGTGTGGTGGTGGTGGTGGTGGTGTGTGGTGGTGGTGGTGTGTGGTGGTGGTAGTGTCTGTAAATATAGGAATGAACATGTGTCCCTCACCCCAGCGCCACCTGTCTTGTAACAACTTCCGGTTCCGGACACGTGACAGTAAACATGGAAAAACCCGGAGGTAAGATGCGGACTCTGATGTAAAACCACAGTACCCGTATGGAAGACGGTGGAACGAGGGGAAAAACCCACTTGAAAACCCGAATGTTGACAAGGTCCCGGATGTAAAATCCACTGCCCACACATACATACACACGCACGCGCGGGTGGTGGTGGTGGTAGTGGTAGTGGTGGTGGAGGTGTGAGGATAATAAAACGTGTATTACGCTATGTGCCTGTTGTTGTTGATGTCTCTTGGTTGTGTTTATATTGAATGGGTCTGAGCATATTGATGCGATGAGAGTAAGTTTTCGGAGAGAACGTAATTCGACATGGTGCACGGTTGGACTCAAATACAAAACACACACACGTACGCAATGTGGCCCAGTCGTACACCAGTACATCTCGGTCCTCAACTTGGAGGTACTTGAAGTGAGTGTGCTAAAAATAGATCACCAGCTAGCGTGCTATAAAAGGGAAGCGGCGAGGCCGTTTCATCAGACACTCTGTCAATCACCAAGATGTTCACTTGTACTACGTGCTTCAAATCATTTACTCGTCTGCACGACTTGCGCCGCCATGAGGCCACCAAGCATGACGGAACCACCCGGTATAGCTGCACGAGGTGTGGGAAACTATTTATTCGCCTGGGCAGTCTACGGTGTCACGAACGGACAGTGCATGGGGCACCCAAGCATCTATGCGAGCAATGTGGTCGGCTTTTCAAACTACCCAGTCTGTTGCTGCGACACCAACGTACAAAACACCCTGATCCGCAGCCACGTTTGCAGGTAGAGGAGCCCGTAGGTAACAGTATCGAGACAACGGGAACTCCCACCCACCGCACGAGGGCCGATGATGATGATGTCGCCCTAATTCAACAGTCAAATTCCGACGACAAGACCTTGGGTCAGATTTTGTACGACGTGGGGAGCAAAGTACACTTCGCGGATGAACCCATAAATGTTCCTAGCGATCTGTTACACGAAGACCATCCAGTGAGTGACATCTATCGGCGCCATTGGCCCATGATACGGCACTGTTTCCACCGTCATCGCACTATTCAAGATATCTACAATTTCCGACTGACCGACCTCGCCCGTTTACACAGCTACGTGGAAGCCATCTTCAATGACCAAGCTACGTCCTTCAAATTAAATCTGGCGTTTGGTTATGTGCTGCAGCATAAGGTGACAGACCAAGTCCGATACTTTTACCCGAGCAGTAACATTGACCAATCGTTTACCATCACGGATAGGGCTTCGCTAGAGACGATGCTGGAGAAACTGGACACCGTGGATGCCTTGCAATGCGCCCAACAACAACGTCCCAACACCAAGTGGACAGTGGAGAGGATGACCAATGTCATGTTTTTCGTTACAAAGCTGACCGACCACCCCATCGACTGAATGCTTCACCCATGCACTGATGAATACCATAACATGCCGTACATACTCTATATGTCTACATGCTGATCGTTGAATAGAGCTCAGTAAAAACTTATACCTAATGTGACGGTGCGTTAAATAATAATACTGGTGTTTTATATTTCAATTTGCTTTGTTGTGAACATACTAAACCTACCCAGGGCGGCTCCCCCAGCCTGGGTATGATGTAACATTGGGGATAATAAACTATATGACCATTGCTGAACTTGTTGTTATTCAAGACAATCGCTATTCGATTGTATAATACAGCGGAGCTCCGATCCACGGGAGCTACCACCACCACCACCGGGCGTTGACGAGCGGTGGTGGTGTTGGTGGTGGTGTGTGTGTGTAGGTGTGTGTGTGTGTGTGTGTGTGTGTGTGGTGGTATTATTGGTGTGTGGTGGTGTCTGTACATATAGAGATTAACTCGTGTCCCTCATCATTCCATATGTATTGGACGACTAATCAAAATTTCGCTACCACTCGTACTGATGACGTCACAAATGACGTCACAGGTGACAAGGAAATCACTCGAGTTGTGGTCTACACCATGTACTTTCGCTACTACTCGTACAGCAAAGATATGGTATAATGCATGACAGATATGGATGGTCCATCTCTACAACAAATACCTTCCTTCGCTGCCCCAAAATGTTCACTTTGGCTACTACTCGTACTGATGACGTCCCCAATAACGTCACAGATGACGTGAACATCCCTCAAATCGGGGTCTACACCCCGAGAGCTACAAAATTACACCTCCCAGGACGCATTCGGACCAAGGATGGTCCATCTCGACACCAAATACCTTCCTGCACTGCCCCAAAATGGCCACTTTACTTACTACAACCAACTGCGCGTGCGCAGATTGACGCGACTTGCATTTAAAAACACGCCATTCTGACTCTACCCCACACAAGCTTCACTTTGACACCTTCCACGACCCATTCGGACCCATAGCGGTCCATCTCTACCCCAAACACACACCCACATACCCCCCCAAAATGCCTGCTTTCTATATTACGGGCCAGACTGCGCGTGCGCAGAATATTGAAAACGGGCGAAATATTAGTCCAGGCGGATGCTCCTCTACGAGAGCTTCAAAATAAGACCTCATACGACACCATAGGATCATTAGGGGCTCACCTAGACCCCAAAACGTCCACCCCGTATGGGCTTACCCAGGCCTCGGTGAACTTTTTCCAAAAATTTCACCGTTTCGCTTCGAAACCCTTCCCATCGTGTTCTAAATGACGAGACGTGAAAAACAAATCCAAACAACCCATATCACAATGAACGTGTGTAAATTTCCCAGGTTGAACCTATACTCCCATATAGCCAGTATGGAGCTATATGGGCCTATCCACACCTACCCGGTGCTTTTCCAAAAATTTCACCATTTCGCTTCGAAACCCTTCCCATCGTGTTCTAAATGACGAGGCGTGAAAAACAAATCCAAACAACCCATATCACAATGAACGTGTGTGAATTTCCCAGGTTGAACCTATACCCCCATATAGCCAGTATGGGACTATATGGGCTATATGGTACTTTTCCAAAAATTTCACCGTTGCGCTCCGAGATCCTTCCCATCGTGTTCTAAATGACGAGACGTGAAAAACAAATCCAAACAACCCATATCACAATGAACGTGTGTGAATTTCTCAGGTTGAACCTATACCCCCATATAGCCAGTATGGAGCTATATGAGCCTATATAGAGACCTCGGTGACTTTTCCAAAAAATTTCACCGATTCGCTCCGGGACCCCTCCCATTGTGTTTTTCTCGGCGAGACGAGAAAAACGAGACCCCACAACCCATAGTAACACCCACAAAAAAATTGACCACCCCTCCCCTCATATAGCCAGTATGAGCCTATATACAAACCTCGGTGACTTTTCCTAAAAATTTCACCGATTCGCTCCGGGACCCCTCCCATTGTGTTTTTCTCGGCGAGACGAGAAAAATGAGACCCCGCAACCCATAGTAACACCCACAAAAACAATTGACCACCTCTCCCCCCCATATGGCCAGTATATACAGACCTCGGTGACTTTTCCCAAAAATTTCACCGATTCGCTCCGGGACCCCTCCCATTGTGTTTTTCTCGGCGAGACGAGAAAAACGAGACCCCACAACCCATAGTAAAGCCCACAAAAAAATGACCATCCTCATACCCCATACAGGTATTCCCCCTTATATAATACAGACCCCTATTGTAGGGGTAAAGTCCGAGTTCCGCTTTTTATATTTTCGGAAAAAATCCTAATTTTACATGCACCCACCCTATTGACTTGATAGGCAGGCCCCGATAAGCCCGGGGACCGATATTAGTCCGTTTGGCTAGAGGTGATAGGAGTTTCTCCCTATTTTAGGGGTAAAGTCCGTATTCCGCCTTTTATATTTTCGGAAAAAAATCCTAATTTTACATGCACCCACCCCATTGACTTGATAGGCAGGTCCCAATAAGCCCGGGGACCGATATTAGCCCTTTTGGCTAGGGTTGATAGGTGTTTCCCCCTATTTTAGGGGTAAAGTCCGTGTTCCGCTTTTTATAGTTTCGGGAAAAAATCCTAATTTTACATGCACCCACCCATGACTGGATGCCCCTTCACCAATGCTTCACTTTGATACCTCACTCGACCCAATCGGACCATGCAGCGTATTTGAAGTCTAGGGACTACTTTTTCTCCGCGAAAGCTTTTTCCCGCGACCGCATCACCACCAGACCGCATCACCGCGGAAGAATACATGCCCAGGGGCCCTTTGCCGGAACTATAGTGATCCGGAGTTACCTCCCCCTAAATTGGAACTCTTCTGTCAAATTTTGAGGGTTCCCGATTTGCCATTTCTGGCCATTTCACATAGGCAAATAACCTGCGCCACTTTCGTGCGCCCGAAAAATGTGAGTCGTTTCTGCGGTGATACTACTACTTCTGGCATTCGCATGTTAATAGATAGGGGAAACTGCCTCAAATCCAAAGTGTAGAAAGGCTGAAAATCAAGTGTAAATTTGAGTTTCCGGACAGATAGCTGAAATTTTAGCTGTTGTCGACATTTTTGAGGGATATGCCAAGTTAATTTTTTTATTCTTAATTTATTTGAATCTTCATTTATTCATACATGTCAGTGTGACTATAACGTCACAGGACCTACGAAGTAGTTTAGGCATCAGGACTTCGGCGCGAACTGAACTCTTGGAAACCCCCCATCCCCCAAGTTGAAACCCTGCCTATATTAAGATGGGCACTGCCCAGGTCAGAATCACCAGTAATTTTCATCAAAAATCACCAGAAGTTTTCATCGAAAGTAGGTCAGCTCAGAACTTGCTGGTAACAGCCCCCTTATGCAACTTCATGCCAAAAATCAAGGTTCTAATGTCAACGGTTCTCCTTATTTTGTCGACGAAAGGATTCGGATGGACTCACTCACTCACTCATTACCGGACAATTTGCAAATGAGAGCCTACTTCGTAGGAAAATGTCGGTTTTGTGGCATATATCGGGTGACTTCCAGTAATTGAAATCTAATGAAACCCCTTATGGAAGAAGGAGTGAGGGAAATACCCATGTTGGAGAAGAGGAAAGTGTAAATACTTGAGGATCTCTTTGTGTAGATTGATGATCGGCTTGTACATGATATTTATTGTACAGAAGTGTTTCTCGGCCTCAAAAAACTACTTCCAATATTAGACAGGTCCAAGTTTCAGAAATAGTTAACCATGGGGACATTTAGTTTACGGCCCAAAATGATAGTATGTTAGATCATAGAGTGTAAAAAGAAAATTTTGGTACACAAGTCCAGCTATATCGGCTTCACAGAGTATTACATCCAAGATATCAAACACGAAGTTCCAGTTGACCATATATACCAGCAATTTATGTTAAATCCACACTATATCCATTTACCATGAAAGCTGTGCATTCTACGAGTGGGAAAACTGTATGGATGGACAAGTTCTTATGAGGAATCGAAGACTGTATCGAGCCAATTCCACAGAGAATAGTATAATGATTCGGCTCTGGTTCAAAATGGATGTACCTCACACCTAAGAACCATAATCCGGGACAGACGATACACTGGAACTCCAGATTTCCACACCCCAGACAAGACCAAAAAAAAACACATCCAGAAAGCTAGACAATGCAAAGAAGCCCCATACCCCCACATCTCAAACCTCAGAACTTCCCATCCCGGGTCGGATAAAAGAGCCCCAAACGCCCACCCAATTCGACAATACAGGAGAACCCTAGAGCCGCCAAATCTCCGACAATACAAATGAGCTCCACTGCCCATATTCAGAAACCCACACATTAAACAAGACAAAAATGCTCCATACTCCAGAATCTTGCACCCCCGACAAGGCAAATGAGCACCACACCTCATGCAGAATCTCACATCCCGGGCAAGAAATACATCATACCCCAATATCAAGCTGATCGTCCGCTTGATCTGGCACGGGAAGTCACTCTAAACATCATACTGGCAATGTAGAACACTCGATTGTCGCTCTATAATGCTACATTGTCATCCTGCAATGACCCCGATTTATTCTCTATGGAAATACAATAGATCTCTGTAACAGTATACTAACGCTCTGTATTAAGTGCATTGATACTCTATAACACAACATTGTCACTCTACATGGAAGCTCAGTAACTCTGCAGTGGCGCTATATAACAAGTCAACACGGCTAGGTGTGACTAGGGTTCCTACAGCTATATGCGAGTGGGTTAATGAGTAGGATGTCACTTTCAACCATTTTTCAGTCATATCACGGCGACCCATTCACATTATCTTGAAACCAGACCTACCAGTCCTTAATGCTAAGCACAAATGCAAGTTTCATTCCTTAAGTATTTGGTCGATCCACGACCCACGGTGTGTACAGCTAAATGAGAGAAAGGTTTGTACAATGCAGCTATATCTGAATAAAATCTGTACAGCTTAAGGGTACATTGAACAACAGTAAGCCGCAGATTCCCACCAGAATTACAAGGGGTATTTTGTTAAATCAACAATATCGTGGCATTAAAGCCTCAGAATATTCATTATTGAATTAAATAGTCCGGTAAATGTCACTTTTGTATGTGTACAACTCAGATGGTCAATTTTGGAACTGTGCAGGTTGACCTACTTATAAACGCAGATGGTGGGCACTGAACAGTTTCAAGGTGTGTCACTTTAAAAATACCAGCTTTTGTTGTTTTGTCGTTGTGGGATGATTTCATGCGATGTCGTTTTCACAGAAATCGAGCAATTGAAGTATACTCAAATAATTTTTTGCACTTTATTTGAAGTCACCCGTGCTTCATACATAACAAATGATTCACTCACTCTGTGAATGAGAGGAAATTTCTTTCTTTTTGCTCATTTGTATGCCACTGGGTCTGAGAAGACCCGCCCACCAACAAAGGGAGGACAATATGTGGGCCAAAACATGAAAGTGAATGCGGAATAGAGGAAATGCACCCTTACACAAAATATGGGAATTTGTAACGCTTCTCTTTCTTTATATATATATGACTGCTACATCTTCCAACTACACCAACTGGAAAGTGTCCAATCATTCAGCCTTAAGGGGAATCTGGACATGAGAGATTTTGACATTTTTTTGGTCAGGTTGAAATTTTTAAAAAGGCACTAAATTAACAAGGGCGCATTATTTCATCTCAGAAAGATAGAAAACACAACTAAACACAAGAAAATATGATTATTTCTTTGAACTAACTCGAAAAATGACTTTGTGGAGGAAAATTGACCAAAAATGTAGTGGATTTTTTTAAGTAAAATTTGAAAATTGAAGAAATGTAGTGACTGTTTAACTCACGAATAAAGTTGAATCATCTCTTCGTTGAGGTCAAACAAGAATGACCTACTTGAAAATTTTGGGAAATAGAATGCTACACGTGGTCAAACCAACTGAATTGTTTAGAAAAATGGCGATTCACACCTCTTCATGCTCAGGAGGACTTTTTCCGGCCTCGATGTATTAACCCTTCACACAAAACTGAACACCTGTCAATCAAAGTCCATCTGAATGAGACAGTCATTCAACATGTTGTTGTTGTTTTGTGTTGTTGTTGTTGTTAACACGTGTTCAGGAGGGTTAATGACATTGAGGTAAGCAAGTTTATGTTCATCCATTCTCGTCGACAAACGCTTTCAGAACATGCGATCGGAATGCACAACCATTCAGGTGTGATGGCTACTCACCAAAATTCACTATACTACCATCTTTGTTGTCAAAATTTGATGTAATTAGACGGATGATCTGTTTTTTCTGAGTTTGATCAAATTATCAAGTCTCGTGCGATTTCTCGAGAAGATGGCGACATGATATTAGAGTAAGGCGGCTGGAAAAAGTACATCGCCAGGGAGGTTTCCAAAACAGATTTTCTGCAATGAAACTGTCGAATTGAATATTTTGTATTCGAAATATCACCATATTTTACTGAATGATGATGCCTCTTTGATGTTTATACATGTTATGGACAATATCTTTGACATGCCTATTTGAGCGTATGAATATTATTACCATGTGATGGGTCACCTTGTTTGGGAAAGAAGCTCGCTGTCACTTGGTCCGACTTGTGTGATTTCAAAGCGCTGAATTCGATTTCTTTGCCAACAGATGGACTTAAAAGTACGTACAATGTATCTAACTGTGTATATGTTGAAAATTTGAATTTAATATCTGCTGTAGTTTATTTTCTATTGAATTATCTTTATTTTCTTGTGACGTCTGAGGCAAAATGGCGAAATTTCAGCGGTATTTTGTGTTCACGTGCACAGTCGAATATGAAAGTACGGCCACGTGCTTCAGGCGAAATGGATAATTTTGCTCGTAGGATCTCCAAAACTTAGTTGAGACATTTTATTTATCCTTTTCCTGGCCTGTTATAGTATTTATTTTCTGAAAGTCGCTTCAGAAATTCTTTGTCATTTTCTTTCATTTTTGCTTCACAAAGGTATTGAAAACATTTTTCAAAAAAAAAAAAAAATACATTTTTTGTCATTTCATGTCTCATGGTATCATTGCGTCATAAAATTGGGTCATTATAATGCTGAGGGGCGTTTTTGGAAATTTAGATTTAGCCCAAATTTTCGAAAATCTCTCAGGTCCTAATTCTTCTTAATGGGTAACTATTCGTTGGCCTCATAGTGTGAGTAATGTCTGTATAGCTATGGATGAGTAACGTCATCGCACGCATGCGAACTCGCCTGGTGATATAGCCTGAACTCTATACCCACAGGGACTCCACGCTAGTTCAAACGGTCAGTGTACCCGGAGTACCGATTGCTTTAAGGGAAAGGAGACTACTAGTACGTTGATTTACTCCTCATAGTCGCCTGATGGCCTACTTTACAAGACCACCCCTTGATCGCCTGATGACCTACTTTACAAGACCACCCCTTGATCGCCTGATGACCTACTTTACAAGACCACCCCTTGATCGCCTGATGACCTACTTTACAAGACCACCCCTTGATCGCCTGATGGCCTACTTTACAAGACCACCCCTTAATCGCCTGATGGCCTACTTTACAAGACCACCCCTTGATCGCCTGATGACCTACTTTTGCATTGAGTCCCTTGCTTGATGACCTACTTTCACACCTGCCAGTCATTCCTGATCCATAACACCTCCTGCTCCTATCCTGCCTAAAAAATATAACGAAAATAATTTTATACGATCACTTTCTAAATGACAAAAAAAAAAGATCTTCCTATGTATTCAGCTGTGGGAGCTGTGTCATTACGGTCATCAGAGGGGAACTGTATGTTCGCTTTCAAGACTACCGGTCTGCTACCTCGTATTTTTGTGGGAGGCCCGATGGCTGAGTGTTTTACAATTGCCTGGTCACTACCGTACATAAGTTTATCAACAAGCACCAAGTTTATATGATAAAAAATCTTTGAATCTGTTTCTGTATACCTATATAAAGCGGTCTTGATTCCATTTTAAGAACTCAAAAGATTAATACTGTCGTGACAAATTAGATAGGCGAGGCGAGGCTGTAGTTCTAGCAGATGTTGCGTGCATCGTTATCTAAGGCAAGCACGGAAACGTAGAGAAACTGTCAGGCTCAGATATTGTCTTATCCTGGTAACAATCCAAATGAAAATAGGTAGTCTTGACGCCTTGATTGAAATATATGAACTATAATCTTAGCAATGTAATTCATTTTCGCGACCCAATCTCCATGTTTCATGTTTTTGATGGCACACAATTCCACAGAAGCATGAAGCCGATGCTGTCCCCGTGTACACGTATGGATCTCTTTAAGTATGTCGCGAACCATCTTCATTTTATCAAGCGAATTTCCACGTTCCCACTTTGAACTTCCCTTAATTTTTCTGGCCCCCTTCAATGTTCAAAGAACTTATAAATAGACACGAGACGTCACTGACCTCGAGAACATTTGAAATTCGAAATGGGTCGTACAAGAGTGTTATTGATTGGCTGAACTATATAGTGGGCTAATACAAACACAATATTAGGAGGAATGACGCCGCTGATAGGGGATGATGTCATCTTACTCACATCCTACTGTGTTCGTTCTGATTGGTTCGTTTGTAGGTGAAATTTACACGTCGGATTTTGAACACTGAATTGCGTCAGATAAATCAAGGCAGGTTCGAAGTGGGAACGTAGAAATTGGCTGGATAAAATGAAGATGGTCGCGAACATGAGGGTTGACTTTCCAAACTCTTGCTACTCTTCCTTTTCACTCCGAAATACCTTGGAATCAACTCCTACCTTGACCACACCAACATAAACTGGTGATCTTCTATAGATGTCCTCGGTATAGTCTGGAAGTTCTTCCATCTTCCCTCCACGAGCCAATGAGATTACAAGATTAGCATTTGAAAATTTGAATTGACCGATCAACCGGAAGGTATCCCAAGATGTGTAGGAGTTCTTTGTCTGTGTTAATTTGTATTTGAAAACATTTGATGGAAATTAACCTATTCAAATGCTAAACTCCTTGAAAAGTGTACACAATACAAGGATTTTTTCCGGAATGGCCCCGGGTTGTTGTGGAAAAGCCACGTATTATATCAATCAAATGTTGTCACACTGACCGTGGGAGGTTATAAGGCTGATGATATGAAAATGTCGTCTGCGTGATAATTCACCAGTTGCTCATTTTCCCACAAAATGAACTCGATTATGTCCATAGCTCTGGGTTCGTGAATTCTAATAAAAAGCAAATTATTTTTAAGCTGACGTTTCAACCTCAAATGTGGAATAATTAGATAGGTTTTACAGATTGTGCGATTGTGCAAGAGGTGGTGAAATGGGTTATCTGGGCCCCTGTCACGTGATATTCTCAACATCTCCTCGATAACATGGCTGCCATGGGATTTCTCGTCTTAATTCTTTCCCTCATCACCGGTAAGTAGAAATTTGAACAAATAAGATTATTTCTACTTAATCTGGTCATATTTTTATCTGTTTATCTATTTCCACGTAGAGCGGTTGAAATACACCACACTACAAAGATGACAAAACTTACCATATCGTACATGTAAGTTCTAATTCTTCCGAAATGCAACAACACAAAATATTTTTTTTATATTCTGTTGCTAAATGCAAGTTTTTAAATATACGTCATTCTTACGTCTAATGCTGGTTCATACGGCTGCATTTATTGATTTATTCTCGGAGTATCGAGGCGTCAATCATTCGCACAACAGTTGCCACCTGCCATTTCCTGACAGTTTTATTTTCCGTGTGATTACAGGTGTTGTTGTTGTTGTTGATGCTGTCTCTCAGTCTCGGTGTGGACATGCCGCTATTTCGCCAAAATTCACCCGCATTGTAGGAGGTCACGTGGCTGTGCCGGGGTCATGGCCATGGATGGTAAGATCATCTCGGGGATTGGTCCATTATCTGTTTAACTAGAGACATCCAAATATACCCTATCCCAGACTGGGATAAGTTCTTTTAATTTTTCACTATGTTCTGGCTGGAAATAATGCTGAACGCACGATACGAAACATATCGTTCGATGATTTATGCAAACAACCTGACAACTCGTCAAAAGCGGAAAGAGTTTCGGCTGACTTCAAAACAAAAATATCTACGTTGTGATAGGTGGCACATAAGCCAAAACCTTGCCCTGCCCAAGGGACAGGTTTGGAGGCATTGCGGCATACACGATCAGTTTGAAATGGATTTAAAATCTGGGAAACAGTTTCTCGGAAATTCTTCATTTATGAAGATAACCTTTAGTATTTAATTGGACCCTCCTACGGAGGGCCAATTACTGGCTGATGCAACAACAACAACAACATTTTTCAAGTTAGACGACAGATTTTGAGATAGAAAACGAGGCCGGACTACATCATGAGTCAACTGATATAGTCACGTGGTTGTGTATGAAGATTGGAATGGCTTCTATAAATAGTAATCCAGTGAGAATGCCTGTCTTATTTTTAAACTGGCTCGGGTCGGTTGACCAATCGCTGGAGGGGACACAGCTGAAACAGCACACTGACGTTGTCTGTAATTATCTTGATTTAACAGAGAGTGATACAGTCTATTATGAAGATAATGTGCAGTAAGAAACGCGATTCCGGAACCGGTAGTGATTGGACGGTGTCATAATTTATGAGTCGATAGGTTCATTCTCCCAAGTTGCGCACTGTGGCGTTGGTGAACATAATTCCAGATGAATTAAACGCAGTATAATATTGTGGTGGAAAACGATGCCGGCCTACTAAGACGTCCCCACAGGCAAAGATACTGATTACATATTTCTAAAAATATCACCAGAGCCAAAATTTACCCTGTGATGATTGTACCCCAGCCAAGATTTTGTTGCCGCTGGTAATGTGGACATCTTCAATGGCAGGACCACACGGTCTCAGGCATCGTTTTAGATACAATTTAGAGCGATAACGTAATAGCCTTATGAAGTCATCTGATGGAAAATGATGAATAATTTGACCGATATATAGTAATGTCAGGCAATCAATAATACTACATGAAATTGACGCCATGGCCATCAGCATTCACTCTAACATTGATAAGGGCGCGAGTACACCCGTAAATATGAATGTCGGACAAATGTGACACGCAAGGACATTAACCATGTTATTAGGCTTCCGATGAAAATCGGAAGACTTCTTATTATTGTTCGGATTATTATTAGGCTTCCGATGAAAATCGGAAGACTTCTTATTATTCTTCTCCGTGATTTTATGATTGCTATATCTCAGCAACCATCAGGTCAGTCCTGCTCAAACTTCACACACATATTAGACATGTGGAGATCTAGTGCATATTGAAAATTGTTTGTGATTGGTCGCAGGTTTCAGCGGCCATCTTGGATTTACCCCGTTTTCAAAAAAATCTTCTAAACCCTACTCCTCTGGGACCAATGATGCAATCATCACAAAACTTGGTACACATAATCAATGGATCGGGGCCTCTGAAAATTCAATAAGGGAAGTTGCTCCGTAAAACAAAATGGCCGCCAGCGGCCAGTCAAAATGGTCGAATTTTCAAGCAACGGATTTGGACGGGGAAAGTGACGAAATATATGTTATATGATATGGCAATCACGAATGTGCAAAAATTGTGCGCCTAGGTCAAGTGGTTTGGCGGCCATCTTGATATTTTGTCGGATACTTGTCGAAAATTTAGCAAAAGTTTAGAGGGCTATACACCTGAACCATGATAGATACAGACTTCTGATTTGTTGCATTGTATTCTCCAGATCCTAGTCTATTTTTCGAATTGATGATCTAGGGGCCTAGTTCTGATAGTTTTCGAGTTATAGACGAATAAAGATTGCCAAAAATCGCATAATGTGTCAAAAGTGCCTTTGTTCAATATTACACAAACGACGAGCCGGATTATTCTGAAATTTGGCATACATACTCAATCTATTACGGTTATGATGACAGGGAAATTTCAGCATGATCGCTCTAATAGTTTCGGAGGTATGGTAGAGGGTGAAATTTGAGTAGGTCTGAGCATATGGCTGAAAGTTAACTTCAAAAAAGCAGACTGTGAGAAGCGCTATCTCCGAGCGACTAATTCCCAGGCTCAACTTGCTCCATTCAAGTCTTTGTCTTGACTCCAGGGACCGTTTTCTGTACCTATTTCAACGTACTAACATTTTCGGTTCGATGAAGAAGCTTTGAACCCATTTCTGAATTTTTGGCATGTTGCAAAAAGTGGAGTAAATGATCCTGCATGTTCCACGGGATGACCAGAGAGCTGCTAAACGTACACCATATGTATCTGCGCATGCAATAATGTTATCGCAATTGCAAAAACAGTCTGGATATGGAAGCCTTCATAACTGCTTGCAGTTCTAGTTGCATTTATTGTTGTGCTCTAGATAGAGCGTGATATATTGCCTTGGCCCATGTGCCAAGATTTACCCCAGCACGGGGGCGTTATCTGTAGACAATCAGGGTGAATGATACATTCACTACGAATATGAGGAATACACGCAACATTGAAATGGTGTTGGAAAACGATGCCGGCGTAATGACAAGGAGTCATACGACTGCACAGACAAATGTGCTGACTTCATATTTCTCAAATCATCACAAGAACCAAAAGTGATCCCGGTGATGATTTGTATCCCAGCCACGCTTTTATTATAGATGTTCATGTGGACATCTTGAATGATATGACCACACGGCTCCTAACACCGTCTTGAGCGGTATTAGATACAAATATTTCAAAGCGATGATGTAATAGCCCTATCAAGTCATCTTATAGAAAATCACTATCTGAGCAACAGATAGAAAAAAAACCCGGCTCAATCGCTATATAGCACAAGTAGAGCGACAATGTTCTGCAACATTGGCGCGCCGTCGGACTGTTGCTAATTGTAACTTGACACCACAGCTCTAGTTAGTAGTTACAAGTCTAGTCGATAGTTACAAATTTCTTAGACTTTCATTTGGAATATCTCATGCGCTCTACATCAAGTTTATGAGAATTTTGATGGTGTGGATACCACGATGAAAGATCTGACCATTTGTGGCAGGAAGGAAGATGCACATGATACACGTATACACTGGCTATGGACATCATCATGGTTCGTCTGACAAAGACGGAGAAGAGGAATTCGGCAGGAGGAAACAGCCTTCGTGGCCTCATGGCCTTTCTCTATATGTCCATATTTGGGCGAATTGAATGCCAGGCAATATTTTCCTTTGATTGTTATGAATTCACATGTTCTCATCCGTGTTTGGTTTACGCCCCCATGTCGTTTACGCCCGAAAATTCAAAGAGTGTGTCCACCTCATAAACTAGTCCTCGTCAAATATACCGAGATCCCGCGAAGTTAGCGTGTCACACTCGAGTGCCGTCCGTTCATTGGCTGTTATTTCAGTTCATTGGAGATATAGTTTTACCGTCCATATGTGCATAAAAGGCTGAACAGGAGCATACAGACCTGCATTATGAAGGATGGGTATTGAAGTGGACATCTCCAGCGTCATCCAACTACCGTACTCCGGTCACGTGAGCAGTCGGTGATAATCCGGACGCGAAGAGTGAGAACCATTTTTAAAATTGAGTAAAATTGAACTTACATCCCAGAGACATCTGGCTGCTAAAGCCGCACATTCGACCTGGCGGCGTCATTAAGACATATTTTTTCGAGCTCAGTTATGTGTTATGTGAATATGAAGATTTCCACAAAATTTTGGGTAGTATAAGGCCGGGAGCGTATGCCATGACTTGGCTTGCATTGACTTGGTAGAATAACGGTCAACAATTCGCGAAGTTAACGTGACTAGACTACCGGTACTATGTTTGTTTCTTTTTCTCTGCATGTCAGTGTAGATATTTCTCCAAAATGTCCGTCTTGTTTTTATAGGTGAAGCTAAACGAATTAGGTGACCAAGCCTGTGGCGGAGCTCTGCTGAATGAACACTGGGTTGTGACCGCAGCTCATTGTTTTGACGAGTAAGTCTAAATCTAGTAACCTGGGGAGATCTGTGTTTAGATTCAGTTTAATCAATTTCCATAATCGAGCTACCTCATTCACGGGATACTATTAGCATCAGATCCTAATATCGACCTCATTCGCAGAACACTATTAGCACCAGAAGCCAATGTCGACCTCATTCACACGACACTTTTAGCACCAGAGCCCCAATGTGAACCTGATTCACACGATACTGGTAGCATCGGAAACCGATGTCGACGGTCCTCATTCACACGACAGTATTAGAATCAGAGCCTAATGCCGACCTCATTAACATGACACTATTAGCACCAACCCAACGTCGAGCTCATTCACACGACACATTTAACACCAGAACCCAATGTAAGCCTGATTCACACGATACTAGTAGCATCAGAACCCAATGTCGACCTCATTCACATGACACTATTAACACCAGAAGCCATCACCGACATCATTCACACGATACTATCAGCACCACAACCTAATCCGTGTCACTAACCACAGACTCTTAATCCAACAGAATACCGAGAGGAAAGCTATGGAATAAAAAGTAGAAAACCTATTACTATTATAACAAGTTCATACAACGGCCATGTTTCTCTGAGATAATTCTTTACCTGCATTAGCTTTGTTTTCATTCGCATCATTTCATTTGACAGACGGCCATGTTTCTCTGAGATAATTCTTTCCCTGCATTAGCTTTAATTGTTTTCATTCGCATCATTTCATTTGACAGAGTTGTGAGTAGAAACCCAACACGATGGGATGTTTATGCGGGAAAGTTCCATGTGAGAAGCACTGACGCTACTGAACAGCATAGCGGAGTCGTAAAAATCATCCGGCACCCCAGCTATGACTTTGATACGGTGGAGAACGATGTGGCACTCTTACTACTACAACACCCTGTTCATTTTAACACCCACGTTACCCCAATCTGCCTCCCCGACAGTGCGCAGCATCCTCTTAACATCAATGCTTCACTTTGATACCTCACTCGACCCAATCGGACCATGCAGCGTATTTGAAGTCTAGGGACTACTTTTTCTCCGCGGAAGCTTTTTCCCGCGACCGCATCACCACCAGACCGCATCACCGCGGAAGAATACATGCCCAGGGGCCCTTTGCCGGAACTATAGTGATCCGGAGTTACCTCCCCCTAAATTGGAACTCTTCTGTCAAATTTTGAGGGTTCCCGATTTGCCATTTCTGGCCATTTCACATAGGCAAATAACCTGCGCCACTTTCGTGCGCCCGAAAAATGTGAGTCGTTTCTGCGGTGATACTACTACTTCTGGCATTCGCATGTTAATAGATAGGGGAAACTGCCTCAAATCCAAAGTGTAGAAAGGCTGAAAATCAAGTGTAAATTTGAGTTTCCGGACAGATAGCTGAAATTTTAGCTGTTGTCGACATTTTTGAGGGATATACCAAGTTAATTTTTTTATTCTTAATTTATTTGAATCTTCATTTATTCATACATGTCAGTGTGACTATAACGTCACAGGACCTACGAAGTAGTTTAGGCATCAGGACTTCGACGCGAACTGAACTCTTGGAAACCCCCCATCCCCCAAGTTGAAACCCTGCCTATATTAAGATGGGCACTGCCCAGGTCAGAATCACCAGTAATTTTCATCAAAAATCACCAGAAGTTTTCATCGAAAGTAGGTCAGCTCAGAACTTGCTGGTAACAGCCCCCTTATGCAACTTCATGCCAAAAATCAAGGTTCTAATGTCAACGGTTCTCCTTATTTTGTCGACGAAAGGATTCGGATGGACTCACTCACTCACTCATTACCGGACAATTTGCAAATGAGAGCCTACTTCGTAGGAAAATGTCGGTTTTGTGGCATATATCGGGTGACTTCCAGTAATTGAAATCTAATGAAACCCCTTATGGAAGAAGGAGTGAGGGAAATACCCATGTTGGAGAAGAGGAAAGTGTAAATACTTGAGGATCTCTTTGTGTAGATTGATGATCGGCTTGTACATGATATTTATTGTACAGAAGTGTTTCTCGGCCTCAAAAAACTACTTCCAATATTAGACAGGTCCAAGTTTCAGAAATAGTTAACCATGGGGACATTTAGTTTACGGCCCAAAATGATAGTATGTTAGATCATAGAGTGTAAAAAGAAAATTTTGGTACACAAGTCCAGCTATATCGGCTTCACAGAGTATTACATCCAAGATATCAAACACGAAGTTCCAGTTGACCATATATACCAGCAATTTATGTTAAATCCACACTATATCCATTTACCATGAAAGCTGTGCATTCTACGAGTGGGAAAACTGTATGGATGGATAAGTTCTTATGAGGAATCGAAGACTGTATCGAGCCAATTCCACAGAGAATAGTATAATGATTCGGCTCTGGTTCAAAATGGATGTACCTCACACCTAAGAACCATAATCCGGGACAGACGATACACTGGAACTCCAGATTTCCACACCCCAGACAAGACCAAAAAAAAACATATCCAGAAAGCTAGACAATGCAAAGAAGCCCCATACCCCCACATCTCAAACCTCAGAACTTCCCATCCCGGGTCGGATAAAAGAGCCCCAAACGCCCACCCAATTCGACAATACAGGAGAACCCTAGAGCCGCCAAATCTCCGACAATACAAATGAGCTCCACTGCCCATATTCAGAAACCCACACATTAAACAAGACAAAAATGCTCCATACTCCAGAATCTTGCACCCCCGACAAGGCAAATGAGCACCACACCTCATGCAGAATCTCACATCCCGGGCAAGAAATACATCATACCCCAATATCAAGCTGATCGTCCGCTTGATCTGGCACGGGAAGTCACTCTAAACATCATACTGGCAATGTAGAACACTCGATTGTCGCTCTATAATACTACATTGTCATCCTGCAATGACCCCGATTTATTCTCTATGGAAATACAATAGATCTCTGTAACAGTATACTAACGCTCTGTATTAAGTGCATTGATACTCTATAACACAACATTGTCACTCTACATGGAAGCTCAGTAACTCTGCAGTGGCGCTATATAACAAGTCAACACGGCTAGGTGTGACTAGGGTTCCTACAGCTATATGCGAGTGGGTTAATGAGTAGGATGTCACTTTCAACCATTTTTCAGTCATATCACGGCGACCCATTCACATTATCTTGAAACCAGACCTACCAGTCCTTAATGCTAAGCACAAATGCAAGTTTCATTCCTTAAGTATTTGGTCGATCCACGACCCACGGTGTGTACAGCTAAATGAGAGAAAGGTTTGTACAATGCAGCTATATCTGAATAAAATCTGTACAGCTTAAGGGTACATTGAACAACAGTAAGCCGCAGATTCCCACCAGAATTACAAGGGGTATTTTGTTAAATCAACAATATCGTGGCATTAAAGCCTCAGAATATTCATTATTGAATTAAATAGTCCGGTAAATGTCACTTTTGTATGTGTACAACTCAGATGGTCAATTTTGGAACTGTGCAGGTTGACCTACTTATAAACGCAGATGGTGGGCACTGAACAGTTTCAAGGTGTGTCACTTTAAAACTACACCAACTGGAAAGTGTCCAATCATTCAGCCTTAAGGGGAATCTGGACATGAGAGATTTTGACATTTTTTTGGTCAGGTTGAAATTTTTAAAAAGGCACTAAATTAACAAGGGCGCATTATTTCATCTCAGAAAGATAGAAAACACAACTAAACACAAGAAAATATGATTATTTCTTTGAACTAACTCGAAAAATGACTTTGTGGAGGAAAATTGACCAAAAATGTAGTGGATTTTTTTAAGTAAAATTTGAAAATTGAAGAAATGTAGTGACTGTTTAACTCACGAATAAAGTTGAATCATCTCTTCGTTGAGGTCAAACAAGAATGACCTACTTGAAAATTTTGGGAAATAGAATGCTACACGTGGTCAAACCAACTGAATTGTTTAGAAAAATGGCGATTCACACCTCTTCATGCTCAGGAGGACTTTTTCCGGCCTCGATGTATTAACCCTTCACACAAAACTGAACACCTGTCAATCAAAGTCCATCTGAATGAGACAGTCATTCAACATGTTGTTGTTGTTTTGTGTTGTTGTTGTTGTTAACACGTGTTCAGGAGGGTTAATGACATTGAGGTAAGCAAGTTTATGTTCATCCATTCTCATCGACAAACGCTTTCAGAACATGCGATCGGAATGCACAACCATTCAGGTGTGATGGCTACTCACCAAAATTCACTATACTACCATCTTTGTTGTCAAAATTTGATGTAATTAGACGGATGATCTGTTTTTTCTGAGTTTGATCAAATTATCAAGTCTCGTGCGATTTCTCGAGAAGATGGCGACATGATATTAGAGTAAGGCGGCTGGAAAAAGTACATCGCCAGGGAGGTTTCCAAAACAGATTTTCTGCAATGAAACTGTCGAATTGAATATTTTGTATTCGAAATATCACCATATTTTACTGAATGATGATGCCTCTTTGATGTTTATACATGTTATGGACAATATCTTTGACATGCCTATTTGAGCGTATGAATATTATTACCATGTGATGGGTCACCTTGTTTGGGAAAGAAGCTCGCTGTCACTTGGTCCGACTTGTGTGATTTCAAAGCGCTGAATTCGATTTCTTTGCCAACAGATGGACTTAAAAGTACGTACAATGTATCTAACTGTGTATATGTTGAAAATTTGAATTTAATATCTGCTGTAGTTTATTTTCTATTGAATTATCTTTATTTTCTTGTGACGTCTGAGGCAAAATGGCGAAATTTCAGCGGTATTTTGTGTTCACGTGCACAGTCGAATATGAAAGTACGGCCACGTGCTTCAGGCGAAATGGATAATTTTGCTCGTAGGATCTCCAAAACTTAGTTGAGACATTTTATTTATCCTTTTCCTGGCCTGTTATAGTATTTATTTTCTGAAAGTCGCTTCAGAAATTCTTTGTCATTTTCTTTCATTTTTGCTTCACAAAGGTATTGAAAACATTTTTCAAAAAAAAAAAAAAATACATTTTTTGTCATTTCATGTCTCATGGTATCATTGCGTCATAAAATTGGGTCATTATAATGCTGAGGGGCGTTTTTGGAAATTTAGATTTAGCCCAAATTTTCGAAAATCTCTCAGGTCCTAATTCTTCTTAATGGGTAACTATTCGTTGGCCTCATAGTGTGAGTAATGTCTGTATAGCTATGGATGAGTAACGTCATCGCACGCATGCGAACTCGCCTGGTGATATAGCCTGAACTCTATACCCACAGGGACTCCACGCTAGTTCAAACGGTCAGTGTACCCGGAGTACCGATTGCTTTAAGGGAAAGGAGACTACTAGTACGTTGATTTACTCCTCATAGTCGCCTGATGGCCTACTTTACAAGACCACCCCTTGATCGCCTGATGACCTACTTTACAAGACCACCCCTTGATCGCCTGATGACCTACTTTACAAGACCACCCCTTGATCGCCTGATGACCTACTTTACAAGACCACCCCTTGATCGCCTGATGGCCTACTTTACAAGACCACCCCTTAATCGCCTGATGGCCTACTTTACAAGACCACCCCTTGATCGCCTGATGACCTACTTTTGCATTGAGTCCCTTGCTTGATGACCTACTTTCACACCTGCCAGTCATTCCTGATCCATAACACCTCCTGCTCCTATCCTGCCTAAAAAATATAACGAAAATAATTTTATACGATCACTTTCTAAATGACAAAAAAAAAAGATCTTCCTATGTATTCAGCTGTGGGAGCTGTGTCATTACGGTCATCAGAGGGGAACTGTATGTTCGCTTTCAAGACTACCGGTCTGCTACCTCGTATTTTTGTGGGAGGCCCGATGGCTGAGTGTTTTACAATTGCCTGGTCACTACCGTACATAAGTTTATCAACAAGCACCAAGTTTATATGATAAAAAATCTTTGAATCTGTTTCTGTATACCTATATAAAGCGGTCTTGATTCCATTTTAAGAACTCAAAAGATTAATACTGTCGTGACAAATTAGATAGGCGAGGCGAGGCTGTAGTTCTAGCAGATGTTGCGTGCATCGTTATCTAAGGCAAGCACGGAAACGTAGAGAAACTGTCAGGCTCAGATATTGTCTTATCCTGGTAACAATCCAAATGAAAATAGGTAGTCTTGACGCCTTGATTGAAATATATGAACTATAATCTTAGCAATGTAATTCATTTTCGCGACCCAATCTCCATGTTTCATGTTTTTGATGGCACACAATTCCACAGAAGCATGAAGCCGATGCTGTCCCCATGTACACGTATGGATCTCTTTAAGTATGTCGCGAACCATCTTCATTTTATCAAGCGAATTTCCACGTTCCCACTTTGAACTTCCCTTAATTTTTCTGGCCCCCTTCAATGTTCAAAGAACTTATAAATAGACACGAGACGTCACTGACCTCGAGAACATTTGAAATTCGAAATGGGTCGTACAAGAGTGTTATTGATTGGCTGAACTATATAGTGGGCTAATACAAACACAATATTAGGAGGAATGACGCCGCTGATAGGGGATGATGTCATCTTACTCACATCCTACTGTGTTCGTTCTGATTGGTTCGTTTGTAGGTGAAATTTACACGTCGGATTTTGAACACTGAATTGCGTCAGATAAATCAAGGCAGGTTCGAAGTGGGAACGTAGAAATTGGCTGGATAAAATGAAGATGGTCGCGAACATGAGGGTTGACTTTCCAAACTCTTGCTACTCTTCCTTTTCACTCCGAAATACCTTGGAATCAACTCCTACCTTGACCACACCAACATAAACTGGTGATCTTCTATAGATGTCCTCGGTATAGTCTGGAAGTTCTTCCATCTTCCCTCCACGAGCCAATGAGATTACAAGATTAGCATTTGAAAATTTGAATTGACCGATCAACCGGAAGGTATCCCAAGATGTGTAGGAGTTCTTTGTCTGTGTTAATTTGTATTTGAAAACATTTGATGGAAATTAACCTATTCAAATGCTAAACTCCTTGAAAAGTGTACACAATACAAGGATTTTTTCCGGAATGGCCCCGGGTTGTTGTGGAAAAGCCACGTATTATATCAATCAAATGTTGTCACACTGACCGTGGGAGGTTATAAGGCTGATGATATGAAAATGTCGTCTGCGTGATAATTCACCAGTTGCTCATTTTCCCACAAAATGAACTCGATTATGTCCATAGCTCTGGGTTCGTGAATTCTAATAAAAAGCAAATTATTTTTAAGCTGACGTTTCAACCTCAAATGTGGAATAATTAGATAGGTTTTACAGATTGTGCGATTGTGCAAGAGGTGGTGAAATGGGTTATCTGGGCCCCTGTCACGTGATATTCTCAACATCTCCTCGATAACATGGCTGCCATGGGATTTCTCGTCTTAATTCTTTCCCTCATCACCGGTAAGTAGAAATTTGAACAAATAAGATTATTTCTACTTAATCTGGTCATATTTTTATCTGTTTATCTATTTCCACGTAGAGCGGTTGAAATACACCACACTACAAAGATGACAAAACTTACCATATCGTACATGTAAGTTCTAATTCTTCCGAAATGCAACAACACAAAATATTTTTTTTATATTCTGTTGCTAAATGCAAGTTTTTAAATATACGTCATTCTTACGTCTAATGCTGGTTCATACGGCTGCATTTATTGATTTATTCTCGGAGTATCGAGGCGTCAATCATTCGCACAACAGTTGCCACCTGCCATTTCCTGACAGTTTTATTTTCCGTGTGATTACAGGTGTTGTTGTTGTTGTTGATGCTGTCTCTCAGTCTCGGTGTGGACATGCCGCTATTTCGCCAAAATTCACCCGCATTGTAGGAGGTCACGTGGCTGTGCCGGGGTCATGGCCATGGATGGTAAGATCATCTCGGGGATTGGTCCATTATCTGTTTAACTAGAGACATCCAAATATACCCTATCCCAGACTGGGATAAGTTCTTTTAATTTTTCACTATGTTCTGGCTGGAAATAATGCTGAACGCACGATACGAAACATATCGTTCGATGATTTATGCAAACAACCTGACAACTCGTCAAAAGCGGAAAGAGTTTCGGCTGACTTCAAAACAAAAATATCTACGTTGTGATAGGTGGCACATAAGCCAAAACCTTGCCCTGCCCAAGGGACAGGTTTGGAGGCATTGCGGCATACACGATCAGTTTGAAATGGATTTAAAATCTGGGAAACAGTTTCTCGGAAATTCTTCATTTATGAAGATAACCTTTAGTATTTAATTGGACCCTCCTACGGAGGGCCAATTACTGGCTGATGCAACAACAACAACAACATTTTTCAAGTTAGACGACAGATTTTGAGATAGAAAACGAGGCCGGACTACATCATGAGTCAACTGATATAGTCACGTGGTTGTGTATGAAGATTGGAATGGCTTCTATAAATAGTAATCCAGTGAGAATGCCTGTCTTATTTTTAAACTGGCTCGGGTCGGTTGACCAATCGCTGGAGGGGACACAGCTGAAACAGCACACTGACGTTGTCTGTAATTATCTTGATTTAACAGAGAGTGATACAGTCTATTATGAAGATAATGTGCAGTAAGAAACGCGATTCCGGAACCGGTAGTGATTGGACGGTGTCATAATTTATGAGTCGATAGGTTCATTCTCCCAAGTTGCGCACTGTGGCGTTGGTGAACATAATTCCAGATGAATTAAACGCAGTATAATATTGTGGTGGAAAACGATGCCGGCCTACTAAGACGTCCCCACAGGCAAAGATACTGATTACATATTTCTAAAAATATCACCAGAGCCAAAATTTACCCTGTGATGATTGTACCCCAGCCAAGATTTTGTTGCCGCTGGTAATGTGGACATCTTCAATGGCAGGACCACACGGTCTCAGGCATCGTTTTAGATACAATTTAGAGCGATAACGTAATAGCCTTATGAAGTCATCTGATGGAAAATGATGAATAATTTGACCGATATATAGTAATGTCAGGCAATCAATAATACTACATGAAATTGACGCCATGGCCATCAGCATTCACTCTAACATTGATAAGGGCGCGAGTACACCCGTAAATATGAATGTCGGACAAATGTGACACGCAAGGACATTAACCATGTTATTAGGCTTCCGATGAAAATCGGAAGACTTCTTATTATTGTTCGGATTATTATTAGGCTTCCGATGAAAATCGGAAGACTTCTTATTATTCTTCTCCGTGATTTTATGATTGCTATATCTCAGCAACCATCAGGTCAGTCCTGCTCAAACTTCACACACATATTAGACATGTGGAGATCTAGTGCATATTGAAAATTGTTTGTGATTGGTCGCAGGTTTCAGCGGCCATCTTGGATTTACCCCGTTTTCAAAAAAATCTTCTAAACCCTACTCCTCTGGGACCAATGATGCAATCATCACAAAACTTGGTACACATAATCAATGGATCGGGGCCTCTGAAAATTCAATAAGAGAAGTTGCTCCGTAAAACAAAATGGCCGCCAGCGGCCAGTCAAAATGGTCGAATTTTCAAGCAACGGATTTGGACGGGGAAAGTGACGAAATATATGTTATATGATATGGCAATCACGAATGTGCAAAAATTGTGCGCCTAGGTCAAGTGGTTTGGCGGCCATCTTGATATTTTGTCGGATACTTGTCGAAAATTTAGCAAAAGTTTAGAGGGCTATACACCTGAACCATGATAGATACAGACTTCTGATTTGTTGCATTGTATTCTCCAGATCCTAGTCTATTTTTCGAATTGATGATCTAGGGGCCTAGTTCTGATAGTTTTCGAGTTATAGACGAATAAAGATTGCCAAAAATCGCATAATGTGTCAAAAGTGCCTTTGTTCAATATTACACAAACGACGAGCCGGATTATTCTGAAATTTGGCATACATACTCAATCTATTACGGTTATGATGACAGGGAAATTTCAGCATGATCGCTCTAATAGTTTCGGAGGTATGGTAGAGGGTGAAATTTGAGTAGGTCTGAGCATATGGCTGAAAGTTAACTTCAAAAAAGCAGACTGTGAGAAGCGCTATCTCCGAGCGACTAATTCCCAGGCTCAACTTGCTCCATTCAAGTCTTTGTCTTGACTCCAGGGACCGTTTTCTGTACCTATTTCAACGTACTAACATTTTCGGTTCGATGAAGAAGCTTTGAACCCATTTCTGAATTTTTGGCATGTTGCAAAAAGTGGAGTAAATGATCCTGCATGTTCCACGGGATGACCAGAGAGCTGCTAAACGTACACCATATGTATCTGCGCATGCAATAATGTTATCGCAATTGCAAAAACAGTCTGGATATGGAAGCCTTCATAACTGCTTGCAGTTCTAGTTGCATTTATTGTTGTGCTCTAGATAGAGCGTGATATATTGCCTTGGCCCATGTGCCAAGATTTACCCCAGCACGGGGGCGTTATCTGTAGACAATCAGGGTGAATGATACATTCACTACGAATATGAGGAATACACGCAACATTGAAATGGTGTTGGAAAACGATGCCGGCGTAATGACAAGGAGTCATACGACTGCACAGACAAATGTGCTGACTTCATATTTCTCAAATCATCACAAGAACCAAAAGTGATCCCGGTGATGATTTGTATCCCAGCCACGCTTTTATTATAGATGTTCATGTGGACATCTTGAATGATATGACCACACGGCTCCTAACACCGTCTTGAGCGGTATTAGATACAAATATTTCAAAGCGATGATGTAATAGCCCTATCAAGTCATCTTATAGAAAATCACTATCTGAGCAACAGATAGAAAAAAAACCCGGCTCAATCGCTATATAGCACAAGTAGAGCGACAATGTTCTGCAACATTGGCGCGCCGTCGGACTGTTGCTAATTGTAACTTGACACCACAGCTCTAGTTAGTAGTTACAAGTCTAGTCGATAGTTACAAATTTCTTAGACTTTCATTTGGAATATCTCATGCGCTCTACATCAAGTTTATGAGAATTTTGATGGTGTGGATACCACGATGAAAGATCTGACCATTTGTGGCAGGAAGGAAGATGCACATGATACACGTATACACTGGCTATGGACATCATCATGGTTCGTCTGACAAAGACGGAGAAGAGGAATTCGGCAGGAGGAAACAGCCTTCGTGGCCTCATGGCCTTTCTCTATATGTCCATATTTGGGCGAATTGAATGCCAGGCAATATTTTCCTTTGATTGTTATGAATTCACATGTTCTCATCCGTGTTTGGTTTACGCCCCCATGTCGTTTACGCCCGAAAATTCAAAGAGTGTGTCCACCTCATAAACTAGTCCTCGTCAAATATACCGAGATCCCGCGAAGTTAGCGTGTCACACTCGAGTGCCGTCCGTTCATTGGCTGTTATTTCAGTTCATTGGAGATATAGTTTTACCGTCCATATGTGCATAAAAGGCTGAACAGGAGCATACAGACCTGCATTATGAAGGATGGGTATTGAAGTGGACATCTCCAGCGTCATCCAACTACCGTACTCCGGTCACGTGAGCAGTCGGTGATAATCCGGACGCGAAGAGTGAGAACCATTTTTAAAATTGAGTAAAATTGAACTTACATCCCAGAGACATCTGGCTGCTAAAGCCGCACATTCGACCTGGCGGCGTCATTAAGACATATTTTTTCGAGCTCAGTTATGTGTTATGTGAATATGAAGATTTCCACAAAATTTTGGGTAGTATAAGGCCGGGAGCGTATGCCATGACTTGGCTTGCATTGACTTGGTAGAATAACGGTCAACAATTCGCGAAGTTAACGTGACTAGACTACCGGTACTATGTTTGTTTCTTTTTCTCTGCATGTCAGTGTAGATATTTCTCCAAAATGTCCGTCTTGTTTTTATAGGTGAAGCTAAACGAATTAGGTGACCAAGCCTGTGGCGGAGCTCTGCTGAATGAACACTGGGTTGTGACCGCAGCTCATTGTTTTGACGAGTAAGTCTAAATCTAGTAACCTGGGGAGATCTGTGTTTAGATTCAGTTTAATCAATTTCCATAATCGAGCTACCTCATTCACGGGGTACTATTAGCATCAGATCCTAATATCGACCTCATTCGCAGAACACTATTAGCAGCAGAAGCAAATGTCGACCTCATTCACACGACACTTTTAGCACCAGAGCCCCAATGTGAACCTGATTCACACGATACTAGTAGCACCGGAACCCGATGTCGACGGTCCTCATTCACACGACAGTATTAGAATCAGAGCCTAATGCCGACCTCATTAACATGACACTATTAGCACCAACCCAACGTCGAGCTCATTCACACGACACATTTAACACCAGAACCCAATGTAAGCCTGATTCACACGATACTAGTAGCATCAGAACCCAATGTCGACCTCATTCACATGACACTATTAACACCAGAAGCCATCGCCGACATCATTCACACGATACTATCAGCACCACAACCCAATCCGAGTCACTAACCACAATCTTTTAATCCAACAGAATACCGGGAGGAAAACTATGGAATAAAAAGTAGAAAACCTATTACTATTATAACAAGTTCATACAACGGCCATGTTTCTTTGAGATAATTCTTTACCTGCATTAGCTTTGTTACCATTCGCATCATTTCATTTGACAGACGGCCATGTTTCTCTGAGATAATTCTTTCCCTGCATTAGCTTTAATTGTTTTCATTCGCATCATTTCATTTGACAGAGTTGTGAGTAGAAACCCAACACGATGGGATGCTTATGCGGGAAAGTTCCATGACAGAAGCACTGACGCTACTGAACAGCATAGCGGAGTCATAAAAATCATCCGACACCCTAGCTATGACTTTGATACGGTGGAGAACGATGTGGCACTCTTACTACTACAACACCCTGTTCATTTTAACACCCACGTTACCCCAATCTGCCTCCCCGGGAGTGCGCATCATCCTCTCAACATCGGCGATGTTTGCGTCACAACAGGCTGGGGTGAAACACACGGTAGATCCGTTATTAGATATAGCTTTTTTGTGAATGTTCCTAATTTGTTTTTTTTTATATACGATATACGCCCTGCGTATTTTCACACTTTAAGAGCTCACATCTGGCATCTCCTTCAAAGGTTATACCCGTGGTGTCATCGAAAGAGTATAAACGCTCTTTATAATATTTCGAGAAAATAATAATGTCGTTTAGATAGGTCAAAACACCTCAGTGTTGGCATGTCACCGCCACATTATATTGAGGCAGATTTACCCAAAATATTTATAGATACTGAAAGCTAAATGTAAACAGGTTCCTCGTCTCGAAGAGACGCGGCCCGGTGGACTACCCAATTATTGATTCTGCGTCTATATTCTGTAGTCTCATTCACAGTTTGCTCAGATTCGACAAAAACCAGAGGGAATCACTCGGATTCTGAATAACTGTTGCTTACTGCATGTGTTCTGATTGTGATATTTGGGAAAACATAAATTAACATCGCGTAGTGTAAAACAATTTTTAAGAGAATAACTATTGTGAAATAAGGTTAAATCTGTTCTTTCTTGAGGGACATCTGACGACAGTGTGCTTAATCAGGTGCGATTGCCTATACTAGGAGACCATATCTGTAGCCAGAAAGACTGGTACGGAGATGAATACTTCCCCAATACTATGATCTGCGCCGGTTATGCAAGTGGAGGTCACGACACATGTCAGGTGAACATTTCATTTACATTTCCGAATAAACTATGCGGGGGTCTAATTTGATTGCCAATATTGTAGCCTCAAACTATGCAGTTGGCAGGATATCACGTGAAAGTTGCACCATCAGAATTAGAATTTTTTCAGCAGAATCCCCAAAAGCGACCAGCTAAATTCTTTATTTGGTGAAAATGAAATAATCCATGTGACTAATATGGCTCGTGTCTTCATCCCATCAACATAGTAACCTGGCTCGAGGGTATGCTACTAACTCTAGTAGAGTTAACGACCTATTATACCACATGAACATGCAATCGGACAACATAACATGGCAAGCTCGCCTTTGTTGTCGTATGAATGTTTCGACACTCTCGTCGTCAAAGCAGTAATATATGCCGTATGTTTGATGGGATGAAAGTTTTCGTGTTTCATATGGGCAATAGCTTGGTGCTGGATTGGGCACCCAGTACAATATAATTGCCTCGTTCAGGTTCAGGTCTATGGTTTGGCCCTTGCTGCCTTACGCATGTTGCTTGTCTATTGGTAGACTCCACAGCTTTATATCAACACTGTCCAGTGGAAATAATGTGGAAGATGTCCAGCTTGTTTTGAACGTACAATGTAATTATATACCAGTATTGACACCACTCGATCTCTTACCTTGAAGGGTGACAGCGGCGGACCATTCCAGTGTGAAACCAATGGAACTTACTACCTCTTAGGTAAGCTTATACTTCAATTTGAAGTAGATCAATAAAAATTTCAACGCATTTTAGTTGATGTGTAAAGTTGAGTTCAATGTATGTATACAGTTATATAATAATGTATATTCATCCATTGTTAACCAGTCGCAGCGTGGGGCTCCCCGGGGATTGACCTGAGGTGTCGTTGTGTACACTCCGGGTCATGGTAAGAATAGTCGTCAGCCCTATGAAAGCTTGTCGAAAGAGGCGACCAACTGGGGCACCCGGGGAGTTCCCGGGTGTGAAAAGGAATAGGACCCCATCTGTGTCGTCCCGGGTTTTAAAACGAATAGGACCCCATCTGTGTTGCCCCGAGTGTGAAAAGGAATAGGAAACAAACGTCGTGATGTGACTGAAATAGTGTTGAAAGCGACGTTAAATCATAGTCACTCACTCACTCCTGTTAACCAGTCAAATTAAATGAATCCGTTGCAAGCGGTAAGGAATAATCGTGATCACTCAGATTCCTTCGTCTTTCTGAACGGGCTCTTTTCTGACAGCTACACTCATCTAGTCAAATGTTCATGTCTTCGATCGTCCAGCCGCCTCTATATTCGATAGTGAGTGACTATGTCCACTTCACTGCATGGACCGTACGGCTCTTGTTGCCCTGGCTGGTCAGTCTTATGTCTGAAAGACGGAGAATGAGACAGAATTTAGTTCACCTGTCTATTTCCCGGGCAATTCCAGATCAGAACAATGACACCTAAACGCTCCTTCAGTCCTAGAGAGCCACCCTGTTTTGCCAACTAGAGTGATTCCCCCTTTGACCGTGGCTGCATTGCTTCTGACCAGACTTGCCCAGAACCGAAACAAGCACACGCTCAATTCATCATCTCACACTCTTCCCTCCTAAACAAATGTCGTCTCGACATTTAATGTTCCTAGAACTACATCAATCCAATTGTCACTGTAATGTCCATTCCTAGCTTAGAACACCTCATGTCATCATAACCACGTAAATCAGAGTTCACGTCCACTGGGCGGCCAGTCCAATAGAAAATGTCCTCTACATGAAAAGTTCATGTCCGAGCAGTGTTGCTCCTGCATATAGCAGGTCACTAGGGAAGTCATTATTACTATGAAGATCACTCTTGTCGGGGAGGTACCCATCCCTGAACCAACTGGTATTGCATCCACAATGTCACCATCGTCTCTGGTTAATACACTATTACTCTTCACTGAATCCTTCTGGAGCTGTAGTCCTAGGAAACTCTGTATCCATGCGAATAGCACAACACAAGTTCACTTCACTATTCTGAACAATTCATACCACATTTAGAAAACAGTCCATCCTCTGATTACATTTTCTGAGTCTATACACAGTTGACAGTTGAAGACGTGGACATCCTCAACCAGAGTGCTAATCGCTGGATTGGTCAGCTACCAGTAACACCTGCAGATTGGTCCCACTGCATTCCACATGAATGGGGGTGGACCAAACACGAATTGTGGTTGATGTTGCCACGGGTAGAATGCGGGTGCTAGTCCTGTCCATAATGCTTGGCTATTTTTAACCACAGGGACATGTTCAGTCTCAGTCACATTCCCTACGGTATCGTAAGTCAGTCGTGATGGTGGGCGCATCACCCGCTGAGGTTTACGATCAGCATAGCCATAGTCCTGCCGAGCAGCGTCTTGCATCTGCTGCGGAGGTTCAGGACCAACATCCACATCAGGTAAGTCCGGTTGTTCGCGATCTGGGTTGAACGTTGTTGCCTGTGGGTTGAGTTCCCTGCGCGGTTCAGCTTGTGGCTCTGCAAACCACTCATGCCATTCAAAGTCAGAATCAGACTCCGAGTCTGACTGAGGGTGAAAATCTTCTGCTGACTGTACTGGCCTACGTTGATTCACCCGCTTTCCGCCCAGCGCCGTTCTCTGCCTGAACATGGTACACCGGACTGTCATCGGCATTACGTTTAATGACGACATGAATCTTGTCTTCCCACAAAGACCTCAGCTTTCCTGGGCCACCTCGCTCGGTCAAATTTCGAACCAAGACCCTGTCACCAGAAAGAAGAACAGTGCTGCGCATCCGTCTGTCATAACACTTCTTCCCCTTTGTTGCAGATTTCCCTGCCGTCTCTGATGCCAGTTTGTATGCTTGTTGCATACATTGCCGCCAATTCTGGACATACTGCTCTCTGGGTTGGACATTTGACTCATCAAGGAGGTTGAACATAAGGTCGATGGGAAGGCGAGGTGATCGTCTAAACAGTAAATAGAAGGGAGAGTACCCAGTTGCATCATTTTGGGTGCAGTTGTATGCATGGACGAGTTTGTTTACATGGTCTTTCCAGTTCGTCTTGTACTCATGTGGCAGAATTCGCATAATTCCCAGGATGGTACGGTTGAACCTTTCGGCCTTACCATTACATTGTGGGTGATATGGTGTTGTTCTAGAGCGAGCCACACCACTCAATTTCTCAAGGTGATGAAGCAGGTTGTTGTCGAATTCTTTCCCTTGATCATGCAGGATCCTACCAGGAAAACCAAACCGTAGGATAAAGTCATTAAAAATTCGTTCTGCTGCTGTTCTTCCAGCCTTGTTCTTCTGTTCTTCCAGCCTTGCACAAAGCGTGTGAAATGGTCGACCACTATTAACAAGTACTCGAAACCACCCTTAGACTGCTCGAGATGGAGGAAATCAACAGAAATCAGTTCAAATGGCGAGGATGTTACAATCGGCTTGAGAGGAGCTCTGGCAGCCAAGACAACTGTGTTCTCTCCTTTCCCCGACAAGAGTGCACTTTCTGAAAAGGATGCCATCCTCAACTCTCTCATTATGTTGCCGCTGTTCCGCATACGCCCCCGAGTTGGTGGTCAAGAAGGGAAAACCAGGAAAACAATAAAAGCGTACGTGAGATACAACACATGTCACGAATCGTTAAATTCTTGGTATGTGATTTAGAATAGGTTAACCGGAAGACTATACTGTGAAGTCATGTGGCTTTGTCAGTATGTCGGCACCTCTTCCCACTTCCCTTA
Source organism: Hanleya hanleyi (assembly GCA_036873755.1). Lineage (NCBI taxonomy): Eukaryota > Metazoa > Mollusca > Polyplacophora > Lepidopleurida > Hanleyidae > Hanleya > Hanleya hanleyi. The sequence continues at coordinate 48,504 of JAVTVY010035972.1, forward strand.
TATGTGTTGTAATTCCCACCCAAGCTGTTCAGCGCATCTTGGATACGAGGTATCGGTTGTCTACTTTGTGCTGATTTCCTGTTCAGTTTTCGATAGTCTATGCACTGACGTAAACTTCCATCTTTCTTGCGTACACATACCATCGGACTGGAGTATGATGAACGGCTCTTCCTGATCCACTCCTTCTCAATCAGATCAATGAGGTAATCTTTCACCTCTTGATATAGGGGTTGTGGCACAGAGATGTAATTTTGTTGTACAGGCTGGTGGTCTATGAGCCTAATATCCAGTTGAAGGTCAGGTATGCACCCTATGTCATGGTCATCCCTAGCAAATGACTGTGATTCCTCAAATAACATCTGAGTGACTTCCTGTTTCTGTTCTGCAGTCAAATCACTCTTCGTCAAGTTCACTGATGGATGCCAGAGTTCAGATTTCTCGCCCTTGTTTTCTTGGGGAACTTCCTTCTTCATTGGAGTCGAACTATTCACAGGGATCACTGAACGCACTTCATGCAAAGTACCCAAGGCACACCCACTCTTCAGGCTTAGGTCATGTGGAGTAGTATTTGAGACACAAACATGAACTGACACTCGACTGCCCCTATCTAAGGTTAACAAAGTTTCATGGACTACTAGTCCATCTGGCCAAGGCCTTTCCACACTTGGTTCAAACACCGCTTCTGTGCTCGCATCTAGATTTGTTCTGGCAGCACATTTCAGATACACTGTTTCACCCGAAGGAACTTTGTAGCTTCTTCTCCCGGTGGAGACTGACCCAAGTTCATTCGTAGATTTTCCTGATATCAAATTTACCACTGCAGTCAGTGTTTGCTCGTCCACAGTTGGGAGTCCAGATTGGATTAACTTCACCATGGCACCTCGATCTCGCTTCACTGCACTATCGAGATAATGTTCTATCAGATTATATCCAACTATAGGCTGAGACATATCATCTATATCTGTGACAAGGAATGGGACTGTCAGCTGTTCGTCCCCTCCATTAATCAGCTGGAAATCCACCGGGATCCATCCTAGGAATGGGATGCTGATCCCATTTGCTGCAGTGATGTTCAGGTTACTCTCACCAAGAAGATCAGATGTTGGTCTCACTTCACTATCAGGTAAGTAACTTTTTACCCAATGAGACGGTAGTAGGCACACCTGAGCTTCAGTGTACCACAGGACTTCAGTTCGCACGCCGTTCAAAGAACAAAGCATTTGGCACCTGTTCCCTTTCAAATTGGTCATTTTCACCTGTTTCTGACCGGACAGAGATAATTTTCCCAATGGCAAAGCTGGCTTGCCCTCAATCTGCTGTATGGCATTACACAACGGCTTATGACTTTTCCAATGTACCGCTTGACAGCTGTAAGAACAGTAAACAGCCGACTGACAGCCCTTGCACTGCAAAACAGACTCCAAATGTTGACCACATTGGACACATTTTTGCTCTTGTTGGGACACTGATTGTGTGGCCATCACATGTCCCTCGGTGGTGGCCTTGTGTCGTTTCCCGACCGATTTTGTTTCCAGATTTTGCATCCCGACTTAAAATGTTCCGACGATCCGCAAGCGAAACAGTGGTCACATCTTTCAGTACCACTTCTCCGACACGCGGCACATCCTCCCTTTCGCCGCCCTGGTTGGGATTTCTGAGAGACCTCTTCTTTGAGCGCTGCCACCTCTGCTCTCAACTCCTTAACCATTTCTGTTATGATGTCAGACTCTGGCATAGTTTGTGCCATGTTAACTTTGCCTTTCTTTGGGGCAGCACTTTTCTTTTGTCTCTCCTCTTGTGCAGAGACCGAAGAAGACAAAGCATTGATCAAGTCTTCATCACTGGGAGTCCCTTCTAATAATTCCTTCAAATCCTGAGAGATGGCTGCTTCTCTATTCCAGTGTAGATAGAACGTAGGGTCATTTTCCTGACCAATACTGGATCATATGTAAGCCCAGACTCTTCTTCCTGAGACGCAAATAACACTTTCTGTCCCAGATCCAGCATTCGCCACGTAAAATCTAAAGTGTCCTCCTTGGTTCCTTGTGAACCACCACACAGTTCGTGGTACAAATCTGTAGCTGATTTTTCCTTGAAATGCCACCTAAGCTGTTTCCGCAAATCTGGTAGAGTGAGGTCTTCCTTTATTTCCAAGTAGCCCCCTATGTTCTGACTTGGATGAATAGCAGCAGTAATAGCGTCGACTATTTCTCGTGTTGTGTAGTTTCTACTTTCTGCAGCCTGTATCTGTCGGCTGATATTTGCGAAGCTAATTCCATCTGCTCCATTTATCACACTTGTAATTTTCAGGGCCTTTCTGTAGGTTTTGTAATTTAATGCGACAGATGGCTGAGCCGCACCCTCTGAAGATTGCCTCAAGAAGCGATTTCAATCGGTCATGGCCTTCTTCCTGATCTGCATCATATATACTGTGATAAATTTCTCAATAGCTTTTAACAGCAAAAGTCTGGTCTTGTCTCCAGTTTTTTGGGGGGATTTTTATAGTGTCAATTAAGAGAGAAAGTTTTTCCGCGGGAAGTTGGTATAACAGCCCCTTTATCTCATACTCAATCTCCAAGACATCCATCTCGACTACCACGCATCAGCCCGGTCCAGGAATACAGTTTCTGTTGGAGTTTGAACTTCTCCAATCTGTCAATCCTGGCAAAACTCGCCAAATTGTTGCCCTGGCTGGTCAGTCTTATGTCTGAAAGACTGAGAATGAGACAGAATTTAGTTCACCTGTTTATTTCCCGGCCAATTCCAGATCAGAACAATGACACCTAAATGCTCCTCCAGTCCTAGAGAGCCACCCTGTTTTGCCAACTTGAGTGATTCCCCCTTTGACCGTGGCTGCATTGCTTCTGACCAGACTTGCCTAGAACCGAAACAAGCACACACACAACTTCATCATCTCACACTCTGTCCGGCAATAAAACAACCATTTCCCACATTCTCTTCACTATTTTTAGAAAACCGTTACGAAATTGCTTGAATTTCTCCTGTTTACCGTCATCATCTTCGTACGGGTCACGTCATCGACACGTATCGCAGCGTACCGATCTCGTGACCTATACAAGAAGATGGCGGTGCAAATGAAAATTCAATCGGCCGTTGATGTTTGAAGACTGATTTTAGACACTTTTGCTTCTCACGGCTATCAAATCTGATATTCAACATTTCAGCCGTCGTCCACAAAGAAATCTGCGCCTCAGTAATCGAAAGACCTTTCCCAAATATGCATGAAATAACAACAAAATCAGATGATCTCATGCAATAGAGAGGCAGTCAACAGGTATCAATGATGACAGCAAGACATAATGATATTCTTTGCATGAAATCCTCATTACTGACCAGTATTCTTTGTCCAAATGAATTTCCAATTCGTTTTCTAGAAAATGATGTATCTCAGTCACCCTTTGAATGTGACTGTTCATTTAAACACCATGGAGATGTAAAACGCAGGATATTTGACTGGCTACTAGCCCCAATCTATCACATGCACGTTTCTATCTATCTAGTGTCATGGGAAGACGGCAAACTAGGTTTGCCCTCGTATCACATACGTTCGTCACATACGATATATCAGGCAAACGTAATATGGGAATATTTCTTAATTGGTGTTTATTGATATTGAATGTCATTATTTTTGATCGATTTTGATGATGCTGATTATAACTGGTTCAGTGATCCATCAGTTATATTCCAGTTATACGTGCATTCGAAGGCATTCAGTTTCAGTTCCTGAAAACTAATTAACCTAACCCATATTCATGCATACATTCTGCATTACGCATGCTAACATTTGATCTCTTTCCCGTATGAAAGACGGGTTTTATTAGTCAACAGACAGATATTGTGTATAGAACAAGCTTTATAAACCTAGTTAAACATTCTGAATAATTGAAAAGAGCAGCAACTTAATGGTGTTTATGAGAATAATAACTCGTAAGAATTACTTGTAAATAGTCATGTGAAATAGTATATCCAGTAGGATATTTTTTGTTTGTCTTTGATATAAGGGGTGACCAGCTGGGGTATAGACTGTGCCCGGCCTAAACAGCCTGGTGTCTACACAGATCTCCGGGTGTACATCAACTGGATCAAGGAAACCATGAAGAAATACGGACACCCTTACCTGGACACCCGCAATGGACAAATCATTGGATAAAGTGAAAAGTAACAGCAGTGCTTTACCCGAGGGAGATAACTCTGTATTGCAACAAGGAGTTTTTGCTCTTCGACTGGGAATATCGTTGATTTGTTTTTGTATTCAATAAAAACAAATTACTATCAAGAGCATTTCGAATTTGCTTCGTATCGTTCTCACTTTCTCGAAATAATTTTCAAATTATTTCCCCCTACCCATTTTCTGACCAACTTTCTACCCTATCTCTCCGCCCTATCTGTACAATATTGGGATCATTTTCAGCCTATTTGCATAATCCCCGAGCATGGGTAAATTCAGAATAACAACCATGTGGGGAACTAGAAAACTGATATTTTGATTCCAGCTTATCTGTGAAGTATATTATTTCATGTCAGGTTATTATTTGCTACTTTATCATGCAACTTTTGTGAAGAAATCACTTAAATGAGAAAATTAGAAAAATCTGACCGAAAAATCGACCAAATTCTTTTTTGAAAACGATGCCACTGTGAGATCATCAAAGTGGCCATCTTGGATTTTTTAACTTCTTCTGGTAGGGCTTGACCCAAGGGTATATTGTGGTAAGTTTCAACCTCTACCTCAAAGGGGTGGGCATCGCCACTCGTAAAAATACCAATTTTCTCAACCCACTCGATGAAATATTTATGGTATTCGTCAAGGAACAGTTGATATCCTCTATGTCCTCCCCCAGCTGGCCAAAAGTTACAATCGAGCCTATCACCTGAGTATTCAGAGAGCACCCATCGACATCACCCAGAGCGACCGAAGAAGGTCGGAACCCTGTACGGATCATTAAATTCAAGGGCAAGTTCGAGAAGACTTACCTCGCCAACTGGAACATTTTGCGATCAAATTCCGCGTACTCCGTCACCCACGGATGCATGGAATAGAAGACATTGAAGTGGAGCCACTGAAAGAAATGTTTCACAATTACTCGTGGTGAAAACAGCGCAAGACTACTACACCGCAGAATGCATCCTAAAAACCGAACGAGGGCGGGGCAAAACGTAGGTAACCGACGATTTAAGTGTTGAAGACAGGCCCACCTGATTGGTCCGGACCATTGTTTGTGGGCCGGATCCCCTTCGTGAGCTTTCTATGTATGATTGGACTCAATATGTTAAAAAGGGCAATGTTCCCGTGACTCCGTCTCAGAAGGCCGAGTTGTTCAAGCACAAGACAGGTCTCCGTACCCTGGTACAAAACCGAATCTCGCAAGCAAAGATGAAAAGATCTTGCAGAAAGGCGGGTTTTTCGGGACTAACTTAGCGCCTTTGGCTGCGTCTGTACTAGGACCTGTGTTAGACGACCGAGCATACGAAACAACGGCCCTGGTGGACACACGCATGTTACCAACCCCACAATCTCCGTATCCGATCCCACCGACGGTGAATACGCTGAACATTTTCGATGAGGACATGAGCCAGATTTTTGCACGACGGGATTCAAGCGATAATGGGAAAGTACAATACTATAATCAGACGCTTCAACGGTAAATCATGTTAATGGGGCAATAAAAAAAACTTTACTTGGAACAACTCACATCTCGTACAGCCAGCACAACGTGTCCCACGGCCGACGTTACCACGCGTAACACCCTCAGCCTCGCAGTAGGTGGCAGATGAACTCATGAAGAGCATACCCACTACGTTCCAGAGTGGGGGTGGCTTCTTGCTAGAGCGGTTGAAAGATAATCCAAACATGTCCTGGAACGAGAAAGGTGTTAGTCCAGTAGACTGACATGTGAACCATCAAAATTGATATAAGGGACGACACCGGACGACGGATCGCATTCGAACGAGGAAAAGTGGTGCTGATAGTTCATTTTCGCCAGGCTCGATCGCCGAGCTTTACTTGGTGAAGGTTGTACGTTACCAGTGTGATTAAATATTACACCAAACAACCGGAGATGGCCTAACTGTCTTTAGCGCCACACGTATTCAATGGGGCCACGGATTGGGAACGTGCTCCGAAGTATCATCAAGAACTTCCTCTCACTGGTAACGCGGAATATACGCGGTCGAATAACAAGCTGTCCGAAGCGGGGTTCAAGCCCTGGGTGATGCGTTCAATGGTGTCCCGTCCGAGAGGCAGTCAAACGCCAAGCCAAATAAGCGGGAGGTCTCTTAGTAGCCAAAGTACAATGAGTCGTATGGAATAAAATAACTGCACCTCCAAAACCTCGCACCAGTCGACGACCGACCCATGGAGGACGCACCTCGAAGTTTCGGGACCTCTTTGCCCAAACATTGCCTTCATCCATCCAGAGTCATGCCCTTCCACTAACAGCGACTTTGATATGTGGACCGTACCGCCAACGCAGACCAGCACCGAAGACGGGCAATGGGTGGCACTCCCTCTCTTCAACCTACAGAGGCGAGCCCTATTGAATTCGTCATCAACAACTCTGATACGGCGTACGTGGATTTAACCCACATTTACAGGAACGCTAATTGATGGCATCAATCTCGAGCAAGATGCACCGGTGGATCCACCCAATCTCTGCTTGCACTCGCTGTTCCAGCACGTGGATGTGATTCTCAATGACAGACCTCAACCAACAAGTACCCTTATCGTGCCTATATGGAAACTTTGATGTCATACGACCGAGAAGTCAAAAGTCACTTGACGGCACCTTTGTACTCAGGGACACTCCATGACACATGGAGACGGCCAATAATGCCGGATGGAACGAAAGGCGGGGTTTCACGGCGAACCATCGATAGGTAGATCTCACGGGAAATCAAAATGCGAACCTGTTCTTGAAAGACCGCAAACTTTTCAACGGAGTGCCCATCAAACTCCAATCGACGCGGGCATCTCCGGTCATTGCTTTACTGGATACCGGTGCAGCCCCTGATTATAAGATCGTCATCCAAGAGGCAGTATTGTACGAGTGAGACCAAATCTAGCCGTGCATTCAGGTCACATCACAGCCTTGGAGAAAAATATCCCATCCGACGTGTTCAAACCAAGTTGTTTTCTGTGCCGCTTCAAAATTTGGTCACCAGTCAAGAAATTTATTCCTGGAGGACCTGACCAAGCGGTTGACCATAGCCTACATGGCAAATACCGGTTTCAACGGGGCGTATAAGGACAACTCCTTCTATTTCAAGTATCTCAATATCAGCTTTGTTTCCTTGCGCGTGGACCGACAGCAGGTTTCAGCACGGCCCGTCCAACCGGTCAACAGAAACTCTATGCGGTAGACCAGGACAAAGGCAACCACATCGATGCGGACGCATATTGTGACGGCATGTTGTTCTGCTTCGACCTCACCTCGACGTTAGATAGCGACTATCAGCTGACCCTTGTCAACATAGGCAACTTGCGGCTGAACCTCCTCTTCTGGACACCTCTTCCCAACACTATCGATGGGATTTGCTAACATCATTCATGTAGACAATAGCTGACACGTTCTCTGCGTCTACTCCGTCCGACATGGATATGGACCAGATCTCAACCGTGCTGGACAGCGATCTCAGAACATGGGTTGTCTTTCAAGGGGCGTTTCCCCGAGACGTCTTCTCGCTAACCTGTGTGTACCCATTGATTACGCTGTCAACACAGATCCGACGAATCGACCCGGTGACCGTTCGATGACCGTGTCTATGAATTGACAGATGACCTTGACCGGTACGGCCTGCCACCTATCTACCCCGACCTGACGGCCTTCATGGCACGGGGAGCTGGTGTTGGAACAGTTAAGCGTTTCAAGATCTGAGCAGTAGCGTGTGGACTATACTGCCTGCTTTACCTCCACCATCTAAGTCGTGAGCTGAACTTACCCAGTATCGTGCACATGTTTGACGATCAACCAAACGTCGAAGACCGAGAGATGCTGGTGTACGACTGAACAGAAGGCCATTTCAATGCGCATGCCCCGTTCTGGGCTTAAGTTCTCACGTGGTTGTTCTCACGTTGTTCTTGTTGTTGAATAAATAAAATGAGTCCGTTTTCTGCACAATAGGTTACGAGCATAAACAATGGTCTACCAATGTCCCGAGACTGAACAGGAATTTGGGATTCTAATTTTAACGCAGGCGGTATAGACCAGTCAATCAGCAGGCTGAGAAAGCTGCCAACCAGTGACCTAACATGGTGCAAAATGTAGCCAATCATTGCCCCAGAAAACAAACCAATGGAAGAGCTCTGCCGTGAAATAGAGAGCTAAAGAAATCGTCCCACAGATACCAAATACAGTTTTCCATTTCTGTTAAAGCGCGGGCATTCCAGCACAAGCTTTCGACGAGAAAGGGTCATGATTAGTTATAGCTACAAGAGCAGACGGTGGGATGAAAACACAATAGAGTTCGAGTTGCGGGTAAAGAAACAGTTTCTCTTCAAGATTAGTCCACGAAGACGATGAGAATATCCACGGGGGTGTACAACCACCGATGCAATCCCCAGAGGTGATGTTGATAGAAAGTCGAGGATGTGTAAAGCGGATGATGGAAGTGTAAAGCCCCGAAGAACTTGAACTGCGGCGGGCAGAGACCAGACCACCAGATAGACATCTTTCAACTACGTATCCGAGCGACTCTGCCTTTTCTCTATTGATGATGATGGCACAGGCACGTAGTACAGGGTACCACCCCAGTCAGTCTACACCACGAGAGCTTCCCACCCTACACGCTATGTTTGGATAGATATAACCTTATGTCGTCCAAGCACGTCCGTACTCTACATAAGTCGGTGCAGATTTATTGTAGATCCATTTCTTATAACCTAGGAATGGTCGACAGCATTGAAGCGGGTGGGCTAACGCAGCTTGATTATGCTCCCCAAACCAGAAGTGGTAATTTAACCATCTTTGAGACATGATGAAATTAGTCTGCCTGCCTGCTCTCGATTGCCCCTTTAAATACAGTTTCAGTATGAATGTGTATACACTCTGCGTCTATTGTGACCCATCAAACCCTAAGTACAGTTGTGACAATCTAATTCAATTTTTGTCTCCGAACTAAAACACAGACATCAAACTAAGGATTCACCAAGTACAGATCCGGTGCAGTTACGCCACCATGCAATTATGTAACTGTTTCCCACAAATAACTGTGTACATAGATGTTTTACAATACCTGACCTTTAACCCTACCTGGCCTGGGGGGGTGGGGGGGCACTTTCATGCCCCCCCGGTTGTGTTTTTGCTCCTATCTCCGGAAGGACAAAGAATTGAGAGCTGAAACTCCGTGACTTTTTAGATTATCACATTGGGGTCATTTTGAGCCTATTTGCATGACCCCCTGAGCAGACGATCATGGGTAAATTCAAAATGGCGTCCATGTGGGGTACCAGAAAAGTGATGTTTTCGTCATATTTCTTCAAAATCACGCAAAAATTCATCATGTTGATTCAACGCGGTTCTATGGGTTTTACTGAAATCATATGTCTTAGTATCGCCAGAAAACACCCCCTGATTCGTCCCCCCTCCCTCCCCTCTCCCATTAACCGTACCAGGCCTGGGGGGGGGCAAAATGCCCTCCTATCAAACTTTTTGCACAATCTCCGGAACGCCAAAATATGGAGAGCTGAGACTCCGTGAAGTTATAGGTTATCATATTGGAGTCATTTTGAGCCTATTGGCATAACCTCACGAGCAGAGGATCATGGGTAAATTCAAATGTTTTCGTCATATTTCTTCAAAAATTTTGCTTTTCTGTATGGAAAAGTGGGTAAAACTTATTTTATTTCATATAAGATTATTATTTACGAATTTACCATGCAGTTTTTACGAAGAAAAAGCAAAAATAAAAAATTCGAAAACTTTGACCGAAAAATCGTCAAAAAATGCTCTTTTTGAAAATGACGTCACACTGACGTCATCAAGGCGGCCATCTTGGATTTTTTTTTACATTTTCTTGTAGAGCTTGATCCAAAGATATAGTGTGGTAAGTTTCAGCCCTCTAGCTTCAGCGACAGCGAAAATATATAGGGGGGACACTTCCCGCCCCCCCCCCCACACCAAAAATATTACGCCTATCACATGAATCTTCACATATCTTCGCGGAACAGAGTTGGATGATACTCTCGCAGAGAAATCATGCATTTAAAGCAAAACGAAAAGAAAAGAAACGAGAGAGAGAAATACATATACAATAATAATAACACTTTGAAAAAGGAAATTTGAAGAGATTAAAATGAGTAGTACTAGTGATTGTATGCTTCACCAATCCAGCTAACACCAATACATCGAATCTTACCCTTAGATGCTCGCGTTACTCGTAAACGCAGCCCCATGAGCCAAATCAAAAAGTTGCAAACGAGGATACGGATGCGGAAAAACAACATCGTTTGGAATGGCCTCTGATGGACCTTCCCTCGGCATGCCATGTATTTCAATGTCATCTGAAGTAGTAGGCGAATGTACAATCAAAGTTAGGAAGCAAAATTGCGAACAACGGTTATATAAATGATAAAAAGTACATAGTTTATAAAGGATTAAAGGAAAGTAGGTTCTATCTTCCACCCAATACCAGTAAAAACACACCGGGGTGAAGCTGGAGGTATGTATTTTAGTATGCTTTCATACCTGAGCAGGTAGACGCCATAAGTCAAAGAATGAACAACAATAGGCTGCCTGAAGCATTAAGCAGAAATATGCTCACCAAGTGCTTGTAGCACTAACTCGTCAGAAGACAGTTCAAACAACTTACTTGAGTAATCATTAGACTGCAATAGTCGTATCATGCAAGCTGTACTAGAACTATTCGTTAGGATACTCATAATACACGGTATACGATCCTGCTGCATTTGCGCATTACCATAACATACGCCAAGAGATTGACCCATACATTGGGGCGGAACAAAATAACACCCAAGTTCTGTGTCCAACCCAATATGTTCCACTGCAAAGACAACCTGTCTATAAACGACCAGGCTCGTGCAGATGCATTGCCCAGGGTTGCAAACCATACGCGACATGGGCGCCATTGTCGATTATTGGGAGCGTGACCGTATATGAAAGTGTATCTGTGTGCCAAGCAAGACATAACAAAATAATTAGATAATAACACTGGTACGGGAAGACAAGACGAATACCCACCGGTAAATGCTGTATTAGCGTCTTAAGGTGAGATGGTAATACACACCCTCGGTTAGGTGGACTAACTCCAAGGAAGCCGCGACTGAGCGTCTGTCAAAGACTGAGATATTAGCTCTAAGGCATCAACGACATGGCTGAAACGTAATAACAAAATTAGTCGTCTTCCAATCAGAGCTTCACATCCACAAGTAAATTGATTTGTTGAGTAATATTAGCCATGGTAGCAGATAGTTGGTTCAACTGATCAGGATTGACAGTTATTGTGTATGTGCGGCGTTACACATGTCTTCTGCCTCATCGTCCAATGACTCTCAATCTTCTGGAACATCACTCTCTATTCGCTCATCATCTGGTTCTGACGTCCCAGGGGTGTCATCTCTCTGAACCACAATGTCATGAGAGACCAGGTGCTGATCATGTGAGAGGCAGACTGGGAGTCAACAGACAGTGCTTTCGGCTTCCGCATTGGTTGCGTAGGGGTGGGAGGAGCCTGGATAACGACATGCAGTTCGGCTTGGACTAGAGTTTTTCGCGTTCCGACAACAGAATTGCGTATGGGACGTGGATGCACACCTTCCCAAATTATTTGTGGTTCAACCGCACGTTACTCACATACATTTACTTCGTTCGGTTTACCTGATCATAGATGACGGATGTGTGCAACTGGACCATTTATCCGTGTAATGTCATACTGGGGGCTACAATGGGATGTAAGTTTCGTTTCGTCCCCGAGGCCCGCCCCTGTACAGACCTTTTGGTCTTTGATATATGTTGGCATTTGTGGGAAGTTGATGCAGGGTCGACATCGGGCCTTACAGACTAGTCTTTTGTGTTAATTGCCGTCATTTACATCTGACGACGATACAGCTCACCAATCTTCAATGTACGAGTTGTCACAGAGAAACAGCTCACCAATTACCAGTATACGAGTTGTCAGAGCATTTCCATCATAGCTCTCTAGATTTGTATCTAATACCGCTTATGCCGGTGCTAGGGGCCGTGTGGTCATATCATCCAAGTTGCCACATGAACAGGTACAATAAAAGCATACCTGAGATACAACACATATCACGAATCGTTATATTCTTGGTATGTGCTTTAGAATAGGTTTACCAGTAGACTATTCTGTGAAGTCATATGACGCAGTCAGTATGTCGGCACCTCTTCCCACTTCCCTTGTAATTCTGTCCTTGAAACGTTGGTTCGCCTATTAATCCGAGCACGATGATATCATCGGGATTTTTCCGTAGCTTTCATAGAATGTTGCGAGACATTAACCAGAATCTTAAGTCTCTCTTCTAAATTTTGAGATGCATCAACATGAAGTGCAAGCAGAAGACATGCCCTACGACCATAGGTCAGGAAGAAAGGGATATATCCTGTCATGATATGTATATCTAGATTGATTATTCACTAGCTTCTGGATAATGTTCTCAAAAGTTTGATTGTACCTTTCTGTTTTGCTATTCGTTTGAGGATCGTACGGGGCGGTTCTACGGTGGTCAATACCAACCGTTTCAAACTTCCTGCGAAGTGAACCAGCGTTGAACTTAATCAGTAACGACCACCTCAGGTATACCATGCCAATATGCAAACATTCCCTGTAGGAGAGCGAGTCAAGAGACCTATGAAATCTATGCCCATTATCTGTCCAGGGTATCGTGCGAGTGGCATTTCAGAGTATCGAGGTCGTGTCCGAACTATTATGTTAATTTGATACCTGGGACAAATGCCAATGAAAGTGGGGACGTCTTACGCATACGTTGCCACGCAAACCTGTCTCGAATCAGATTCAGTGTTTTGTGCAGGCCTTGTTGACCAGTTCCCTCACGTGTTTGCTTCAGCACACGCTGTCTACAGGTTGAAGGTAAAACTACCCTAGGATAGTCGGTCTCCAACGGTGACGGACATTTAGTAGAGTACAGTATTCCATTGTTTACTGCATGGGAAAGAGGTATTTGTCTTCCAACCAATCATAACGACATACCAAAAGTATACTGGACTCCCAAAATGCATAAATCACCATACAAAGCTAGATTCATAGCTGGTTCTAGAAGCTACACCACCAAGCTTCTATCAACCCTATTGACGAGGGCCCTTCAGGAGGTAAAAGCATTTTGGGAAAGGTATTGCGCCACTATTTTTAAAAACTCTGGCGTTTAATGTATGTGGATATTGGAAAACTCAAAAATGTCTTACGGAAGAACTTGATGCTAAAGGTCACATACCGTACAGACATGTATCCACATGGGATTTGTCGACTCTCTATACTACAATCCCTCATCAGGACCTTATTGACCGTCTAAGTTCATTAATAGTATCTGTGTTTTAGAAAACTGATGGTAGATATATTAATGCCGGATGCCATAAAGCATTCTTTAGCTCTGCTGCATACAAGAGATATCATTCATGGGATGTTTCTTTGTTTATAGAGTTGCTTGAATTTCTCATTAAAAATATCTATGTGAAATTTGGCAACACAATATATCAGCGGCATATAGGTTTCAATCAACGTCACAAAACATTGTTGCAGAAACTTATAAAACAGGGCTATACCTCCAAGCGCCTCCACTCAAAGTTTCTCAAATTTGGCGATACATATCGCACGCTGATAGCAAAATACGAACGTAGTACGCGTACAAGATCAATGGCGTTACGTTTCGTAACTTGTGTCTAATCGCTTAACCCGTGGCTAGGGGCCGTATGAACCCATGTACTTCAAGATCCTCATGGTGCTCATATGAACAGTCACAATCAAAGCGTGACTGAGATACATCATTCTCCAGATAACGACTTTAGAACGATTATTATGGATTAAGAATACTGATCAGCGATACGGATTTTATGTTTTTGGAACATCATGATGTCTTGTCGGCATCATTGAAAACTGTTGACCGCTTCACTCTTGCAGGAAACTAGCCTATGTTTATGTATACTTTGATTGTCTTTTTTGAATTTGGTGCTAATACTGTTATATGGATATGGAATAGGTCTTTGGATTATGGACGCGGATATTCTTGAATGGACGACGGCTGAATTATTAATGACGGACTAGAAGCTTGTATTCCAATGGGCACTAATTGTGCATCCCTGTTGGCTGACCTGTATCTGTTCTCTTATGAATATGACTATGGCTTTCAAAAACCGATCCATTCAAAGCCCGTTCCTTCTCATTCACCAAACGCTATATAGACGATCTTCTCGCTGTGGATAATCGCTATATACATGACGCAGTGAAGGATATATATCCACCTTCACTGGATTTGAAGGAAACTACAGATAGCCCTACAGGCACATAATATTGAGATCTATATCTCTATAAAAATGAAGCGGGCAATTCTCTCTCGTCGACTTTATGACAAAAGAGATGATTACAATTTCGACATCGTAAACTATCACTTTCTGGACAATAATATTCCTGTGAGACCTGTATATGGCGTATACATATCTCGCCTAGTAGCATTTGCTAGATCCTGTGTTAAATGTGACGATTTTAATCAACGTCACAAAACATTGTTGCAGAAACTCATAAAACAGGGCTATTCTACCAAGCGCCTCCACTCAAAGTTTCTCAAATTTGGCGATACATATCGCATGCTGATAGCAAAATACGAACGTGGCGTGCAAGATCCATGGCGCTACGTTTCGTAACTTGTGTCTAATTCCGCTTAACCCGGGGCTAGGGGCCGTATGAACCCATGTACTTCAAGATCCTCATGGTGCTAATATGAACAGTCACAATCAAAGCGTGACTGAGATACATCATTCTCTAGATGACGACTTTACAGCGATTATTATGGATTCAGAATACTGATCAGCGTTACGGATTTTATATTTTTGAAACATCAGGATGTCTTGTCGGCATCATTGAAAACTTGACCGCTTCTCTCTTGCAGGAAACTAGGCTATGTTTATGTATACTATGATTGTCTTTTTGAATTTGGTGCTAATACTGTTATATGGAATAGGTCTTTGGATTATGGACGCGGATATTCTCTAATGGTTTCCTTAAGTGGCATTTAGAAGTTGGGAAGTAGATAAATAAACAAATTGCTTATGGATAACAACTTCTAGTTTATTCAGGACGACGTTTCGATAAAGGTACTAGTATCGCTCTCAAGTCAATGACATCAATAAGTAAATAATCAGTATATATACAGTTCCTTGAGTGAATGTCAACAGTATGATAACAATAGTATTGTACTAGGTGAGAAATTTTTAAAAGGACAGCATTAGACTTATGGTGATGGCTGGATTAATTAACAAGGTGGGCTTCTAGGCACGGTGAGGTTCCTGTATTAGTAGGTCATAGGCGCTGGGGATGGATAGGCCCTGGTCTCTGTTCAGTTGTGGTTTTGTTCTTTTAATGTGGATGGCCTCCAGTAGTTTTCTGTTTTTCCAGTGCATGTGGTTTGTGGGAAGGAGTTTGGTGTTCTTCCAGTTGATTGTGTGGGAGGGGTTTTCTTTGATATGGTCCGAAACTGCTGATTTCCCATCTTGTTTGGTCACAGATGATTTGTGTTCTTTCATTCGTTTATTGAGGGGTCTTGATGTTTCTCCGATGTAATGTTTTTTGCAGCTGCACTCCAACTTGTAGATTACACCTTTTGGCTGGGGTTGGGTGGTTGGAGTTTTTTTACCGGTCGCATTGATATGATTCTTTAGTTTTCTGTTGGTTGCAAAGTTTGTCTGGATGCTGGCTCGTGTCTGGATTAATCTGCCGACCTGGTGACTTGTCTTGCCTATGTAGGGTAGAGTTATTCGGATATTTGGGCCCTCTTCTCTGTAGTCTGTTGTCTCTGTTGTCTCTGGTTTGGTTGTAGGGCTACAGTTTTATCCACTAGGTGTTTGGGATAATGATTGTACTTGCTGTAAACGGTCTTGATGTGGGAGATTTCGTTGTCAAGGTCAGTTGAACAGATGGATTGTGCTCGTTTGGTTAGTGTTGAGATGATGGCTGTCTTTGTTTGGGCGGGATGGTTGGATCTGTAGTGGATATATTGGTCGGAATGGGTGGGCTTTCGGTACACACTAGTTTGTAGGCCGGTTGGTGATCTGTTGACAAGGACGTCCAGGAAAGGGAGAGCGTTGTTGGTTTCAGTTTCCATGGTGAATTTTAGACGTTGATGCTGGGTGTTGAGATGGTTGAGTAGTGTGGTCGGGTCATCTGTTTGTTGGAGGGGAACGAAAGTATCATCCACTTTCCGTAGCCAGACTAGAGGTTGGACAGGGGAGGTTTGAAGGGCCCGGTTTTCAAGGTCAGTCAGGTAGATTTCAGATACTATGGGTGACAGCGGGGAACCCATGAGGAGTCTATGGATCTGTTCATAGAATGTGTCTCCCCACGAGAAGTAAGTAGATGATAGGCAGCACTGTAAAAGCCGGATTATGCTGTCAGTCGTAAGGGTGGTGTTGTTGATCGGATGTGCCTCCAACTTTTGTTTGATAACTTGTATAGCATCAGCGGTTGGTACATTCGTGAATAAGTCAACGACATCATAGCTGACCAATTGACATGGAGTGCTGATGCTCTGGATTTTATTGCAAAATTCTGCGGAGTCCTTGATGTATGACGTGGCTGATCTTCCAAATGGGGCGAGGAGCTGGGTCAGATGTTGTGCTGTGTTATAGAAGACGGTGTCTCTGGAGCAGATCAGTAAACGGGCTTTGATCGGATCTTTGTGAATTTTGATCGTTGCTCTGGCATATGGGGGCCGTGGATGCTGGATAAGTAGTTTTTTGTGGAGGTCTGGCTGGATTTCTTTCTTCTTTTTCAGGTCTTTGAGAAACTTTGCGCCCACCAACCACAAATTTCCCACAGGTGAATTCATCGTAAACATCGAGAAAGGCCTACAACAATTAGCAGCAGGAAGCAATGTAGACTATTTAAGACATCAAGTAGCCGAAATCCTTTGCAAAGCTCGACCACAGACTGACAACCTGTCCCAAGGTGAACGTCATGCCATCACTGAGCTGCAGAATGATAACTCTATAGTAGTTGCCCCAGCAGACAAAGGGAAAGCCACCGCCATCCTTGACACCACTGACTTCCACAACCTTGTTGACAACCTCCTCACCGACCAAAGCACCTATAAAGTAATTAAAAAAGATCTCAAAGACCTGAAAAAGAAGAAAGAAATCCAGCCAGACCGCCACAAAAAACTACTTATCCAACATCCACGGCCCCCATATGCCAGAGAAACGATCAAAATTCACAAAGATCCGATCAAAGCCCGTTTACTGATCTGCTCCAGAGACACCGTCTTCTATAACACAGCACAACAGCTGACCCAGCTCCTCGCCCCATTTGGAAGATCAGCCACGTCATACATCAAGGACTCCGCAGAATTTTGCAAGAAAATCCAGAGCATCAGCACTCCATGTCAACTGGTCAGCTATGATGTCGTTGACTTATTCACGAATGTACCAACCGCTGATGCTATACAAGTTATCAAACAAAAGTTGGAAGCACATCCGATCAACAACACCACCCTTACGACTGACAGCATAATCCGGCTTTTACAGTGCTGCCTATCATCTACTTACTTCTCGTGGGGAGACACATTCTATGAACAGATCCATGGACTCCCCATGGGTTCCCCGCTGTCACCCATAGTATCTGAAATCTACCTGACTGACCTTGAAAACCGGGCCCTCCAAACCTCCCCTGTCCAACCTCTAGTCTGGCTACGGAAAGTGGATGATACTTTCGTCCCCCTCCAACAAACAGATGACCCGACCACACTACTCAACCATCTCAACACCCAGCATCAACGTCTAAAATTCACCATGGAAACTGAAACCAACAACGCTCTCCCTTTCCTGGACGTCCTTGTCAACAGATCACCAACCGGCCTACAAACTAGTGTGTACCGAAAGCCCACCCATTTCGACCAATATATCCACTACAGATCCAACCATCCAGCCCAAACAAAGACAGCCATCATCTCAACACTAACCAAACGAGCACAATCCATCTGTTCAACTGACCTTGACAACGAAATCTCCCACATCAAGACCGTTTACAGCCAGTACAATCATTATCACAAACACGTAGTGGATAAAACTGTAAAACAAGCCCTACAACCAAACCAGAGACAACAGACTATCAGAGAGGAGGGTCCAAATATTCGAATAGCTCCACCCTACATAGGCAAGACAAGTCACCAGGTCTCCAGACCACTCCAGACACGAGCCAGCATCCAGACAACCTTTGCAACCAACAGAAAACTAAAGAATCACATCAATGCGACCGGTAAAAAAGCCCCAATCACCCAACCCCAGCCAAAAGGTGTAATCTACAAGTTGGAGTGCAGCTGCAAAAAACATTACATCGGAGAAACATCAAGACCCCTCAATAAACGAATGAAAGAACACAAATCATCTGTGACCAAACAAGATGGGAAATCAGCAGTTTCGGACCATATCAAAGAAAACCCCTCCCACACAATCAACTGGAACAACACCGAATCCTTTGCCACAAACCACATGCACTGGAAAACCAGAAAACTACTGGAGGCCATCCACATCAAAAGAACAAAACCACAACTGAACAGAGACCAGGGCCTATTCATCCCCAGCGCCTCTGATCAACTAATCCAGGAACCTCACCGTGCCTAGAAGCCCACCTTGTTAATTAATCCAGCCATCACCATAAGTCTAATCCTGTCCTATTAAAATAAACAAGTAAACCTAGTACAATACTATTGTTATCATACTGTTGATATTCACTCAAGGAGCTGTATATATACTGATTATTTACTTATTGGTGTCATTGACTTGAGAACAATACTAGTACCTGTATCGAAACGTCGTCCTGAATAGACTAGAAGTTGTTATCCATAAGCAATTTGTTTATTTATATTCTCTAATGGACGACGGCTGAATTATGAATGACGGACCAGACGCTTGTAATTAAAATACTCATTTTTCTGCTGATTGCTTAGATCTGCCATATCAATATTATGAACCTCAAGAGGCAAAAGGTAGCACCTCTTCATCCGATTCTGAAATGACGTAATAACTAGAGTCAAAGGTTGCGACCTCCTGATGATAACAGCTCAGATGTTTCTAAAACCTTTTATATATTCTATCTTGCAATCACACTCAACAATGAGAACAGCCCACCTCTGAATTTTAGTGGTTTTGACCTGACCTACAAAAAGTTTCTTCCTTTTAGAAATAGCTCCCACTGCGTAGCTAGACGCGTCAGTGTATAGCTTGTATGGTTTCTGTATGTCAGGGTAGGCCAAAACTATGTCCAAGCACAAAATGTCTTCCAATTTCTCAAAGGTGGTCTGTTGGTCAGGTCCCCAGTACAACCGTCCATTCTTTGGTGTTAATGTCACTAGTGGACCAAATATAGAAGCATATCGTGGTACACACTACCGACAATAACCAGTCATACCTAAAAATGATATAACTTCACTAACATAAGATGGCAGTGACATAATATATAACGTATAACTTCTATTTTGCACTCTGTGGAGAGATACATATTTCTGAAATATGGTAGACCAGAACGTCAACAGAATCAGTCGCGAATACAAAATGTTTGCGCTTGAGGTGGAGATTGTATTCCTGAAGGCGTTTGAATGCAAGTTCCAAGTGGCGAGCATGTTCTGATGTGTTACTTGTGTTGACTTGTGGAGTCATATGGTTGCTTTTTAGTCACCAGACGTTGTCAAATACATCTAGGTTTATTGTTTTGATGGGAAATTTAAGCCGTACGACGTCGGACTTTACAGGTTAGTTTTTCTGGGTATTCTTACATTTACCAGGTTTACCCCATGTTGAGGCGTTTACTCCATCAGAAGTCATCGATGCTCATCCATTACGATCAGATGAGTTATTTGTTTGAGCTGATCTGTCATCACAGCTCCCGAGCTAGAGTATCTGATTCCGCTTAAGCCGGTTCTAGGGGCCGTGTGAATACTTCACAGTCTTCTCATGAACAGCTGCAATAAAAGCGCGGCTGAGATACTAAGGCTACATCCGAGAATCCACCATATTCTCGAGTTTGAATGTGAGTTGCCGAGGATGGCTTTCCTGTGGAGGCATATGGTTGCTTTTTAGTCACCAGACGTCGTCAGTTTTTCCCACCTCTTGCATATCGCTCCAATTCAGTAGATGGCAAAGTCGTCTACGTAAACAAACACAAACCTGCCCACATAATCCCTGAGCACTTTATTCAAGGTCTTCTGAAAAAACGGTTCCAGAACTGCAAAATCCAAAAGGCATGAATGACCACTCCCAATGCCACTCCGAGCAAACGAATGCTGTTTTCTAATGTCTTTTTCGTGGGTATTTGCCAAAATAGTACTACCACTAAGTGAATCAAAATTGACCGAGATCACAAGCAAAGGATAACTACGTATAACGGAATTCAACTTCCGACAGTCAATACAAAATCCTATACTACCGTCTTTCTTATGTACCATGGTGATAGTGCCTAGTCTGTCATTCATTATTGCAGTAAATAGGCTCGTTTCTTGATAGGTGGGTAGTCTCCTGTAGGTGTCGTACACTTAACCCGTGAGTAGTAGGGAAAGGGGATTTAAAGTCACATTTTGCCGGGGAGGTAACTCTTGCATCCGCCAGGGGGCGCTGTTGTGGTGGTGGATACGAGCTTGGTATGTATGAGGGTCTGGTTGAATGGGGCGTGACCTGTGAACATGATAGGACATGTACTGACCTGTCTGTGGGGGTTTTCCCACAATGTCGTACACGGAGGTCACCGAAGAGACACGGAGGTGACCGAAGATGTCACGGAGGTCAACGAAGACACAGGGAGGTCACCGAAGATGTCACGGAGGTTACCGAAGAGACACGGAGGTGACCGTAAATGTCACGGAGGTCACCGAAGTCACGGAGGTCACCGAAGATGTCCCGGAGGTCACCGAAAAGACACGGAGGTGCCCGAAAAGACACGAATGTCACGGACAAACGTATAAAAGTGGGAATTTTTAGGCCATTGCTGCATTCATTGGCCTATCTACGGTCGCAGAGCCATGATGGACACCCAGCCCTATGCCACTCGCATTTTACAGCATGCGACCGTGGTTAATTCACTCACGGGTTACCGAGCAGTGGTTCGGTCCATGTTTGCAGATGGCGACGACAACGAGGGGCGACGCCAGATCCTCAAAGAGTTCACAGAAGCGGTCCTCGACAGAGTGCACTCGATGGAGAGGTGTGCCATCACTCACCACTACTGGACTATGACAGCCATCCTTGATGCCCGGGCTATGGACCACGAGCGCTCACGCCGGAACCAGCGACGGCTGGTTGGCCTAGTCATGGTCTGTGCCCTATTCACCCTGGCGCTGTGGCAATGACAGTGGCACTTCACCATAAATACGAGACAGTCACAGTGTGCGTCATTCACCCTTCGTCATTGGGTCAACCAAGTCACCAAGAAACCTGCCCATAAATACGAGGGATAGTCAGCGTGTGTGTCATTCACCGTTCGTCACTGGGCCAACCATGTCATCAGTCCTACGAGCCATCCTGCCCCTTACACCCCAGGTGGGGTTGAAGATAAAGTCACCCTCGTGGAAGACCGGGATGTCTGTGGGTGGGGTCCGGAGTCCACATCGACTACGGTTACCCTACACCGTGATGGCTGGACCAAATTTAAACGGCTGTTGAGCGGTGAGCTCGATGGAAACCTCATCCACATCGAGAACGCCAACTACGTACACCGTGGACCCTTCTTTGCCCGTGTGGGGCGTTACCACGATCCTACGCAAAGCTTCACCCCAGACCCTGACCTGTGGACAGCCTTGGAGAAAGTGGTGACTATTGTGGACCAGCTGTTTACACCGGACGAGCGGTCATCAGACCAGTTGGGGTGGGCTCGTGCTATTGAGGACGCGCTGGCTGAACCCAATGAACAAATGTCTAGCAATGAAGCGGAGCCAGACGACGAGGCTATAGATTATCCGGCTAGACTCAGTCAACCAACACAACGGTGGTAGAAACTTCGACCTCGTTATAAATAAGCGATACTCTCCGGGTCCATCATCAGCATGAAGCGCTAGGAGAAGGTGTTGGATAACTTATACTACAGTCCCGGCAGTCCGGCTGCGTATAGTGCATTGTCGGCTCTCTATCGAGCGGCCAAACCCCAGGGGATACAACCTGCCCAAGTCCGAGATTGGTTAAGAAAACAAGACACCTATACCTTACATCGAGCTGCCCGTCGCCATTTTCTACGGAACCGGGTCATCGTGGGAGGACTAGATGCCCAGTGACAAGCGGATTTGGTCGATATGAGCGCCTTTGCCAAACACAACGAGGGGAATCGGTATATCTTGACGTGCATCGATATCCTGTCGAAGTATGCGTGGGTGGTACCCATCCGGACGAAAACGGGGGCGAATCTCATAGCGGCGTTCAAGGACATCTTCAAGACTGGACGCAAACCCCTGTATTTGCAAACCGACGAAGGCACGGAATTCCTCAACCGACCGTTCCAAGCCTTTCTCAAGAAACAGAAGGTCTTCTTCTTTCATACCTACAACGAGACCAAGGCTTCCGTGGTGGAAAGGTTCAACAGCACATTCAAAGGCCGCATGTATAAATATTTCACCTATAAGAATACAAGACGGTACATCGATGTTCTCCCGAAACTTGTGAGTGGTTACAATCGAGCCTATCACCGGCGTGTACAGAGAGCCCCCATTACCGTGACCCAACGCAATGAAGCCCAAGTCCGGCGTGTCTTGTACCCCATACAATCGCAACGAGCACCGGAGGAGATGTTCAAGGTCGGGGACCCTGTACGGATCAGTAAAGTCAAGGGCAAGTTCGAGAAAAGTTACTTACCTAACTGGAGCGATGAGCACTTCCTGATTAAACGGCGCCTACCCCGACAACAGGGAGTCTATGAACTGGAAGATCTTTAAGGGGAACCGTTGCAAGGCACGTTTTACCAGATGGAATTACAGCCTGTCGTAAAAACAAAGCAAGACTACTACACGGTGGAGCAGATTTTGAAAACCGAACGTCGACGTGGCAAACTGTTTCATTTCGTCAAATGGCAAGACTGGCCCAGTTCCTTCAATTCCTGGGTCGCGGCCAACCAGGTGAAACGACTATAAAGCCAGACACCACTGCCGTCATGCTTCATTCCACGTTCGACCCTGAACACGGTGCGACCGTCTCTGAACACAGCGTCTCCCAAAACGCGCAAAGCGCAAGTGGGCTTTGTGGCGATATTGCTAACCCTGATGAGTGTGTTGCACGGAGGTGTGTTTTACGACGTAGCCTATCTCAGCACTCTACTCAACCAACCTAGAACTCCAGCCGCCAGTCAAACCAGTCTACAGATAGCATCAGTCAACCCCGTATCGAGCCCAGTGACCAACACACCCTGTGTACAAGCCACATCGAGCTCCACATCAAGTATACAGTCAACATCTACACCAAGTACACCAAGTACGTCTGAAAACCCACCGGATTTCATCCCTCACAGTGAACAGACAACGGCGACCGACGATGTACCCACCACCACCCCAGTTCACTCGTACCAAATTTACAAGAGCGGGTTACCACGACAGCCGATACACCTCCAACCATGGACCCCGTTGGCAACATCCCTTCACCTGCGTCATCGCAGGACCGACGGGTTCCGGCAAAACGCACTTCGTCAGGAAGCTCCTCGAACAAACGCCGACAGCATGATCACTCCACCCATTGCCCGAGTCGTGTGGTGTTACAGAGAATGGCAGGCAGCGTATGCAGCAATGCCCCGCATCACGTTCGTGGAAGGGCTACCCAACCTGACCAATTTGGAACCGGACACCTTATTGGTTCTGGATGATCTGATGGCGGAGACGGACAGTCGGGTCACCCAACTCTTTACCAAAGGCAGCCATCATCGACGGCTCAGCATCATCTACATTGTGCAGAATCTCTTCAGTAAAAACAAAGAACATCGGAACATCAGCTTAAATGCCCACTACATGGTGGTCTTCAAAAACCCGAGAGATACCACTCAACTGCTGCACCTGGCGAGACAGATGTATCCCGGATGCACTGCTTTGCGTTGGAAGCCTTTAAAGATGCGACAACCCCTTAGCATGGTTATATGCTCTTCGACCTGAAGCAAGCCACCCCCGATCACCTTCGACTACGCACCGGAATCTTTCCCGGAGAGACTCACCACGTGTACATGCAAAAATAATGTAAACACACCCACAGTGGCTCCCCCAGCTGGGGTGTCTGTGTTTGATGATGGGGATAATAAGAGAATTAATACCACATCATGGTTGATTTTTGTCTCTGTTCTCTGGGATAGATAAAAAGGGCAGGGTTGTGTGTTCTAGCATTAGTTGTACATGATGTCTGCGCGAGTACGGAAGCACGCCCCGACGCTCCGTGTATTGAAGACGGCCCCACCCGAGTTGGTTTGAACCATTGTACGCGGTGCAGAACCCCGCTCTCGTGTGCTGTCTGTGTGGGATTGGACTCAATATCTTAAAAGGCAACGTACCACTGACTCCGGCTCAGAAGGCGAAGTTGGCCAAGCATGAGACAGGTCTGCGAACCCTAGTCCAGAAGCGAGTCTCTCAAACACAAAAGAAAAAGGTGTTACAGAAGGCGGCTTTCTCGGGGCCATCTTAGCACCGTTGGCCGCTTCCGTGTTGGGTCCAGTATTTGGTGGACTTTTCGGCCGACAATGAACCACACCAAAAAATGGATCTCGTCGAACCTCGGTTCCTTCAAAACCTCCAATCACCGTACCCCGTACCTTCTACGGTGAAGACGATAAACACCCTCGATGAAGAGATGCGTCAGATCTTACAACGACCGGGGTTAAGCGACAGTGAGAAAGTACAACAGTACAATGAGACGCTTCAGCGGTACATGACGTTCATGGACCAATACAAAACCCTCTCTACCCCAGCAGCACCACCACCACCACGCGACACACCACCGACCTCAGCACCGCTCCAACAGCCCTCATTACCAGGGGTACCACCCACAGCCCCACAGTGGGTCGAAGACGAAGTCCTGAAGAGTGTACCTGCATCGTTCAAGAAACAAGCTGGCCTGGTATTACAACGAATGAAACAGAATCCTAACATGACTTGGAATGATAAAGGTGAACTACTGGTACAGAATCAGGTGGTCCCCGGTACCCACATGACGGATTTAGTGAATGACCTGATGCGTCAACGCAGGTCGCACACGAATCCTCGAGGATGGGAGGTCTTCGCTCAAGGCTTGAAAGACATGCATGTACCACAGGAATTGGTGGGGAACCCCGAGCGCTGGGCCTTTATGCAATCGCCCAGTCGTGCAGGACGACTCTCACCACACCACGATTGGGAACCGGAGTCACCCCCCAAAACACCACCACGGCGGGCACCTACTTTTTCACCCCTTTTACCACGCCACCCCCTGCAACCACCAAGATCTAAGTCACCGCGACCATCACGATGATTAGCGCCCAAGGGCTGGGAGAAGTATTAAAACCAACAGCAGCAGCAGGAAAGCTCAGTCGTCATGTTTTACCTCACCCTACCCAGTAACAGCTCGGCTGATGTGTTTCCTGACAACACCTTGACCAAGTACATGACCCAGTTACCGCAACCGTTGCATTTACCTGGACGCTGGGAATGTGGACTCGTGGATATCCAATACCCTTACTCGTGGTACAACGTGCGAGCCAATGAAGTATGGTACGAGGTGACCTACGAAGGACAAGAAACCCGACTCAAACTACCCGAAGGTCAATACGATACCCCCAAGGAGTTCATGGGTGGACTGGGAAGTCTGATGCATTATAAGTCTCTACGAGACGTCACGAATACTTCACAACCCATAAAATCTTTCCCCTTCAAAAATCATGTGGACTTCGATTACAACGCACACAACGACAAGGCCAGTCTCACGCTCAGCCCCAACGTGAGTGTCGAACTCAGTCCTACCCTACAGCAAATGCTGGGTCTCAATCTACAGGGGTACGCTGGCCCCACCGGCGAGAGAGCCAACACCCGATGGACATGTGTGGTGGTATGTATGGCCTGTACATCTACTCGGACGTGGTCGATGCACACATTGTCGGCGACAGCAACGTACCTCTACTGCGAGTCTGCCCGGTGATAGGCAAGTATGGAGCTCAAGTCACCCACAGTTTCAGACATATTGTGTATCGGTCAGTCAGACCGATATTAGCTCCATCGTCATCGATATAAGAGACGACACCGGTCAACCGATTGCATTCGAGCGTGGGAAAGTGGTGCTGACACTTCGTTTCCGTCAAGCCCGAGCGGTTCACTTTGCATAATGAAGGTGCCTTATCAATGCCATACAGCCAGTTACGTCGATCATTACACCAAACAGGCCGGGGGTAGCTTTCCTGTCTTTGCAGGTACACGCATGCAACGAGGACATGGGCTGGGGAACATACTCGGGAGCATCGTCAAAACGTTCCTCCCCTTGGTGACGCGTGGAGTTAAAGCCATCGGCAAACAAGCGGTACGCAGTGGACTGCAAGTCGCGGGTGATGTCTTGGGCGGTGCGGCACCCAAAGAAGCACTGAAACGTCGAGCCAAAGAAGCAGGAGGCGTCTTGGTCGCCAAAGCACAGCGCACCGTAGGGAATAAAAGACCTGCACCACCGGGACCACGCACCAGTCGACGACCGACCCAGCGACGACGCACATCGAAGACCCGGGATATCCTTTCTTAAAGATGGCTTTCATCCATGCCGAGTCGTGTCCTTCTACCAACAGTGAATTTGATTTATGGACCGTCCCACCTACTCAGACCAGTGCCGAAGAGGGTCAATGGGTGGAACATCTGCCCCTTTCCAGCATTACAGCCACAGGCCCCATTGAATTCACCATCACCAACGCAGATACGACCTACCTGGATTTAGCCCATACGTACCTATATGTTTAAATATGGGTCAGTCCTCAAAGCAGATGCACCCGTGGGTCCAGTGAATCTCTGGCTTCATTCGCTATTCCAGCAAGTGGATATAGCCCTCAGTGATAAACTGGTGAGCGCCTCGACGAACACGTACCCGTACCGAGCCTACATCGAAATACTGTTATCCTACGGGCGTGACGCTAAAAGGTCGTA
This sequence comes from Hanleya hanleyi, assembly GCA_036873755.1. Lineage (NCBI taxonomy): Eukaryota > Metazoa > Mollusca > Polyplacophora > Lepidopleurida > Hanleyidae > Hanleya > Hanleya hanleyi. Next base: position 75,817 of record JAVTVY010035972.1, read on the forward strand.
TTTGACAGCCCCGTTGTTCTACCGAGATACCCCAGACAAGATGGAAGCGAGTCCTGATAATGACGGCTACACGGAGAGAGTGGATTTCACAGCAGAGAGTCAATCGGTCGATATGATGGGACGTCTGCATGCGGACTTATTCATGCAGGACCGATACCTCTTGAATGGAGTACCTGTCAAAATACGACTAGTGCGGGCAACGCCTGCGTTTGCCTTGATGGCCCCGAGTGAGGACCTCGAGTATAACATTGTCATCCAAGAGGCAAGTCTGTTTGTACGCAAAGTGAAACCGAGCCCAGGTGTACAGTTGGGGCACATCAGAGCCTTGGAGAAAAAACCAGCCCAGTACCCGATTCGACGAGTACAGACCAAGGTCTTTTCCGTTCCTAAAGGCAATATGATTGTCAATCAAGAAAACCTGTTCCTGGGGGATTTGCCCAAGCGTTTAACCCTAGCCTGTGTGGAGAACGTCAGTTATAATGAGACTCTCTCGAGGAATCCGTTCAACCTAAAAGCGTTCAACATCAATTTCGTGGCCCTGCATGTGGATGGCCAACAGGTACCGGCACGACCTTTACAACCTAATTTCGGAACGGACGATTACATCCGGAGCTATCTGAACCTCTTCACAGCAACTGGCCAAATCAACCAAGACGAGGGAAATATGATCAGTCGAGACGATTTCGGCAAAGGGTACACCTTGTTCTGTTTCGATCTGACTCCCACCTTAGACAACGATCATCAACTGAGTCTCGTCAAGAAAGGCAACTTACGCTTGGAACTGCATTTCGGGACACCTTTACCGAAAACCATCAATGTGACTTGCTACGCTGAGTTTGACAACATTATTCAAATCGATAAAAGCCGTAGCGTCCTCTGTGACTTTGCCACCTAACATGGATACAGACCAGATACGCACCGTGCTGGAGAATGATCCAGGGACACGCATGGTCTTTCAAGGAGTGTTCGCCCGAGACGTGTTCCCATTAGACCGTGTGTATCCTGCTGCTTACGTCCTGAATACAGACCCGATGGATCGACCGGACTGGGTGGCCGTGTACTTGACAGAAGAGCAGGGCGAATACTTTGACCCGTACGGCCTACCACCCCTCCATTCCGATTTAACAGATTTCATGGATCAAGGCACAGAGACGTGGTGTTGGAATACCAAAACGTTGCAAAGGCTGACCAGTAGTGTGTGCGAACAATATTGCTTGTTTTACCTGTACCATCGATGTCGGGGACATTCCATGCAAACGATCGTCCACATGTTTGACGAGTACCCAAAGGCCGAGGACCGAGATGTACACGTATATGACTGGGCCGCCCATCATTTCAATGTACAAGTCCCGTTCTGGGCTTGAATTCTTTCAATGTACAAGCCCCCTCTGTTCTGGGCTTCAGTTCTTTCAATTACAACACATATAAGGGAAGTGGGAAGAGGTGCCGACATACTGGCAGAGCCACATGACTTCACAGTATAGTCTTCCGGTTAACCTATTCTAAAGCACATACTAAGAATCTAACGATTCTTGATATGTGTTGTATCTCAGGTACGCTTTTATTGTACCTGTTCATGTGGCAACTTCGATGATATGACCACACGGCCCCTAGCACCGGCATAAGCGGTATTAGATACAAATTTAGAGAGCTATGATGGAAATGCTCTGACAACTCGTATATTGGTAATTGGTGAGCTGTTTCGCTGTGACAACTCGTACACTGGGGATTGGTGAGATGTATCGTCGTCAGATGAAAATGACGGCATTTAACACAAAAGACTAGTCTGTAAGGCCCGATGTCGACCCAGCATCAACTTCCCACAAATGCCAACATATATCAAAGACCAAAAGGTCTGTACAGGCCCTTTGTTCTGGGCTTCAGTTTTTTCACGTGGTTGTTCTCACGTTGTTGTTGTTCACTGAATAAAAAATGAGATCTCACCAAAAAAAAAAACCCCTGTCTTGTGTGTTTTCTGTGTAAGCATGAATGCCCGATGTGGGGATTCAGTCAATGAATAGCCAACCTGTGGCCTAGGATAATCCGCGCACTTCCGGTGATGTCGCGCACTTCCGGATAACCCGCGCGCGCGCGCTGCGGCCGGGGCGGGCCGGGCCGGGCCGGATGTTGAAAAGGACCCGGATGTTCTAGTACATGCATTCCATACGTCTAAGGTCTAAGGAAAAATTAGAACTCTCCTGTGTTCGGGGTCAAATGTAACCCATCAATACCCAGACTAAAACCAACATAGGCGTTAAGACCTTGATATAACCTGCCCGGAGCGTGAACAAGTGAACAAGAATGTATATACAAGTATATAAGAACGTGAAACTGGTGCAAACAAGAATTAAGGTGAACGTATGTATATAGAGAGAAGTCACAGTGGAGTATATTTCACAGACCAAGTCATCGAACTGCCGTATATAGAGTACTAATTCAAAAGAATGGAGTTCACAAACAAACTCATGGTGCAATGAATATAGAGAGTAATTTAGAGTCCAAATACGTATGTCCATTAGAATTCACAAGTCCGGGTATACCGTCAAAGACAATATATGTAGTATTCACAAGTCCAGGTACGTCGTACTGACTCCATCGGAAAGGACTTTGCGTTTCGGGTAGAAAAATGTGAAGGCATCTCCTTTCTGGATGTATGTTCGCATTTGGTGGTCGACGACCCGGAAACCTCGGTTAGTGCCACTCGCACTGGCTTGGCTTTGGAGCACGTCCAGGTAGAGGGCTTTGTCGATGGCCGGGTCACGCCGGTTGACTCGTTTGCAACTAAACTTGTTGTTTCCATCTCCACCGTAACAGAAGTATGTTTTGGACGACAGGGCGATCATGGCATCTCCACTCCACTCTAACTTAAACAGGCCTGGAGTCCGCTTGTCGTACTGGTAATGGTCGCGCCAGGGTAGCCACTGGTCCCGTTCCGCCTCATACTGCGCACGTAATTCAGGCTTGACGAGTGACTCCCAATCCGCATTAGAGACGGCCATATAGGCAGAGTCCGTGTCCATCTGCATGAGTTGCCAATCGGATGGATCGAAATACACACCCATGAAATCGTATAAAAACTGGAGCATCCTCAGCTTGGCCACCTGGTATACCATACATCAATTTGGAGGGGTAGGTTGTAACGGATGGTCTTTTTGGCTGAAGTGACTTCATACGTATCCTCATCGATGACGTCGACGGACAGAAACAGAGCCGAGTTGATCTTTTTGCGGGCTTGTTTGGTTGTACAGATATTGACGTTGACATGCTTGTCTTGGTTCGTCACCGTTTTGCCATAATAGCCATTGCCCGTCAACTTCCACGATTCGCCGATAATGGCCTTACTGGGATCTTGATCGCCTTGACGACGGGCAGACGTGACGGTATGGGCATTCCGCGCAAAACAGGCGTTGGGTATATACTGTATCACACGCCCGTCACTTCGAGGCCGTGGCTCATGTACCACTGTAGTAACGGGGTACCCAGCAAGATTTTCTCTCCCCACATGCTCCCAATCAGCATTCGACGAGGTTGTTGAAGTACGTCTTGTTCCTCAGCATAGGCGCCCATGGTCTCCCCAATCTCAGCCCGACTCACCAGCGTGTTCTTGAAAATAGGCGGGCACTGGCCGAATCGTGGCTTGAGGTTGTCCACAAGGTCGCATTCCACAAATCCGTACAGGGCCCCGGAACGAACGGCGTCGAAAAGCTGTTGCAGGGTCAGGAGTGGTCGGCGACTGAGGGGGTACTCGCGCGCTTTGAGGAAGTCGCGTAAGTGTGGGAGGGCCTGGCACATGGTGTGAAATTCACACTCCCACAGTTCGATAAGATCGTACCCCAACTCTTTGACGTAATCTCCATTCTCCACCACTTCTGCCCGTAGTTCTTCTGCCGATTTTCCACGTCGTTCGTTGAAACGCCCAGCGCTGAAATGACATTGGTGGCCGTGCCAGTAACAGCCATAAAACTGGAATACGGTGGGCTTATTGTGGATAATAGCAAACCCATCGACGGGGAGTCGGCGATCTCCTATGCGCTTCTCTGTGGCGTTGGTTTGATGGCGTATATAAATTCCACGTCGATCGGCTTCCCAGTCCAACCACTGGTCAGCAAGATGTTTGTACGGCGTACGTTGAGGTGTGTAATGTCGGGCATCCGCCAACCAGCGCGTATAATGACCGCTGGGCATGGGTTGGGCGAGAAACCACAGATACAGGGCATTGGCATCGAATCCAATGATTTTGGCACAGGGTTTCCCATTTGGAAGGGTGGTGACGTCTTTCTCGTGGTAGCGATGAAAAATAAGGCTGGGCCCGCCGACGATGTTCTGCTTTAAGCAATCATACATGTCCTCGTCTTTTTGTTGTATCAGCGAAAAGTATGTAGGACAATCTTCAAAAAGATGGCGAAGCGCGAGGCCCGGTAAACTCAAGCACTCCTTGAATATGTCGACGTGCATTAGGATAGGTTTACCAGAAGACTATTCTGTGAAGTCATATGACGCAGTCAGTATGTCGGCACCTCTTCCCACTTCCCTTATATGTGTTGTAATTTGATGTCGGAACAGCTTAACCATTTTCTCGGCCGCTTCGAGGAAAGAAACCACATCTAAGTTGTTGTACCATATGAGGAAATCTCGCAAGGTCTGCATATGTTTTTCGTCCATACCTGCTGTAGTTCCCGGTACGTGTCTTCCGAACATTCCACCTGCTTCAGATCGTCAGAGAAAGCGTCCCGGGGTGGCAACTGTGTTTCCTCCAAGCGGTCGAGCGTCGACATATAGGTGTAAGGGAACCTCCCTTTGGTTTGTGCACAGTCATAGGCCTTCACCCACTGATCATAGCTATAACTGGGAGCTAAGTAGTTGGGTACATCCAAGAAATGGAGTGATGTGGTGGTGAGGGCCATGTGGTTATTGATCTTTTTGATGACGGACTTGATGGTATTGGACTGGGCCAAGTAAGGGTAGAGAAATTCCTTCACCATGTTGAGATCGTATCGACCCGAGTTAAAGCCGAGCACGGGTAACTGGCCTAGGTATTGCAGGAAGCGGGCTTTCAATTTCTCCGCATACCGCCTCTGTAGGGGTACATCCTGTGGCTGAATGTTATCCGTCTCCTCGGTCCCCGACTCCGTCTCCGACTCTTCATCGTCGCTGAACGACACACCAAGTGTAGGCATTCGGTCGTCGAGTTGGTCCAGTACGTCCTGGAACTTGGACACCAATAGTTCCGTACTAGCCGCATTGACTTCCTCTAAATACACCATCATCCGGGTAATCAAGTCATGGGAGTCCCCCGACGACACGAAACAGACAGGCGCAGCGTCATAGCCCGGGACGTTGGTGGAAATGCTGACACTCAGAGGAATATGGCGCTGTGTCCACTGCGTTTTCGCCGAGGCCGCTTCCATCGGTTCCAAAATCGCCTCGAAATCATAACATGTCCGGTATGGAAAATAACGATGCTCTTCCGGTATGACAATTCCTTCATCAGCCAGTTCCTCGAAAATAGTAGGCGTGTTATGGTACACGCCGCCAGGAAATTTGCGTTTCACACTGTTGTCACAAGTCTTCTCGTGTCGATGTAGGTGGTTGGACTGGTCAAACACCCAATGGCATTGGGCACAACTGTAGGATTGGGTGTACAGACTCATATCGTAGATCAGGGGAAAATGATTCACCCCACCGTCGTCGAAGATATTGACTTTCATGGTAGAGGCATACCGTTCTGTTGAGCGATGAACCAATTCAGCCACAAATGTGTCGTCATCCTCCCGTATTAAACGGTACACAAAGATATTGACGTTGAACAGTGATTCTACGACATCCAAATACTTGAACGGGACTCCCCGGAACCGTCGCGCGTCTAGGTATTGTTCCTCTAAATATTGTCTCCAATAGCCATTGGCCCTTCTATCACAAGCCTTGGGATCACATTCGTCCAAATGAACGGCTAAACACCGAAACAAACATTTCTGGTCGTTGTAGGGGCCATGTGCGCCTTGTGTTAATGCATACATGCCTTTTCGACGAAGCAGCCAAGGTGGAAGAATGACAGGAGCGCCGATGGGAAGATCTCTCAATTTGGTCACGAAAAATGTCACTTTGGTGACCATTTCCACAATCCATTTGGTGTTGGGCCGTTGCAGGCGCGCCCATTCCAACGGATCCAACGTGGTGATCTGCTCGATGAGTGGTTCCAGTGACGCACGATTGGTGATGGTGAACGGCTGGTCAAACACATAGGTATTATTACTTGGGTAAAAATACCGCAGTTGATCCGTCTCTTTGTGCCGTAAGACGTACCCGAATGTCATATTCAACTTGAAAGCAGTAACTTAGTCTGTAAAAATGTTCTCGGCATAGTTAGAAAGATACGTGAGGTCCTGTAGTCGAAAATTGTAGATATCTTGAATAGGCCGATGACGGTGGAAACAACGGCGGATGGTGTTCCAGTGACGCTGATAAATTTCACTCACAGAGTGGTCTTCGGGCAAGGCATCAGCTGGGGGCATAGCTGGATCCCCTGGAAAGTCTTGTTCTCCTCTCACATTGTCACGCGCCAAGGGAGATCTTGATCGGTCACGTCTCATATACTCCTGTAAAATAGAGCAGATTTTGACTTTAACACAATGAATCGGTCACGAATTCTTAACTTATTTCTTTGGAGGGGTAAGGTCAATAGGCTCAACATACGCTTTTTATACTACTAAAATGCGAATATACACCTCTTCGTTGCCAGGTCAAAAGGGCTCGAAATGCGCTTTTTATACTACTAAAATATGAAGACTGATACATCTCTTCGTTGCCAGGTCAATAGGGTTTGAATTGCGCTTTTTATACCACTGTTACTGTTACTATCCCCTGCGCCGCAAGGTGAATTCCCCCAGCTCAACATGTCAAAGTTACCCAATCCCCGACATCGTTATCTTGAATATGACGTACCCCAGTGACTAAAATAAGTTTGGAAGTATATCTACTCATTGTTGAATTATTACTACTCCTATAGCTTGAGTAAATTTACTCATTCGGCGTGTGTATACTATTTAAACAGTAGCGAGTGTAAATTTACACACGGCGGTAAGATTTATGTGTGTTACCGGAGAGACAAGAGGTTTACTCACTCATCTAAAATTACTCCGTTATGATTTTCAGTGTACAGAATACGCTTGGGGTAAATACCGTGTCATTGTGCCAACAATGTCTAGTATTTTACTTATTTTTTTTTCTTTTCTGAATTCTATTGAGAGAACGGATTTATTACAGGATAAAGAGATCTGGACTATCAGTACTGAAAGTGATGCAATTTGCAGTTGTTACGGTTTGATAATTAATCCAAGATGAACTGAAATGAGTGTCGTAGTAGGCGTGGCAAATTCGTAGTAAATTTATGAATGACCCGTCACCGCGCGTGCAGGAATGGCTACAGTTTGCGTCGGTGACAGCTGTCACTCATAGCCTTTAAGCAGATCGTTGACCGCAGATGTGTTTTAGCAGAGTTGATATACGGATGCTAGCTGAATCAAGTGTAAATTTTGACAAAACTTTAGGTAGAACTAAAAAGACTATCACTTGGACTTTGATGGAGGGGACTTTGATGTAGGTGAGTTGTGGGTGAGCTTGTAATTTACAGTGATTTCAATATATTACGCAAACCGCGCTACGTTCCCAAGGATTGATGCGTTTACATTCACCTACAGACATCTACGCATAAAAATCCCGGCCACAATCGAACCAAGAGCCCAAGGGGCTTCAATATACGCCCGTATATCTGGAATTAAATTGGTCCAAATTTCAAGGTTGTTTAATAGTCTTGACTCAATTGGTAGCTAGCAATCAAGAGAAAGGACTACAATTTTGTGCTTCTGAGAATGTAACATATATCACATCTTATATTGAAAGATACACTAAAATGAGCTTAACGCTTTGTTACTAGTAGACCTTGAGGCAAGAGCCGAGAGCTCGCATATCCTACACTGAAATCGACAATAGTCAAACACAAGAAAATAGCAGATTCCTTTCAGACGAGAGAATTTTTGATGAAGGAAGAAGAAAGTGATGAAGTAAACCTTTGTTCTTCAGTTAATAAACAGGTATGAAGTTCATAAAGGACCTCTCTCCCCATTAATAGTAAATGTATGGTTTTTATTTCACAACAGTTTAACTAAATGTAGCTGCTTCAAAAATGGGAAACAACTCCACAGGACAAATGCCATATACATGTAGGGGAGAGAACTCTGAATATTCCAACCTAACACATATAGTCAGCTAAACTTGATTCAGTTTTGGGGGACTGTGACATTGACCTTTGATATATTGATCTCAAAATGTATGGCTCCTCTTTGTCATACGAGTAAGGTATACCGGTACTCAAAGTTTGGTACCATTCCATACCTTGAAACTAGAGATATCGCATGGACAACAAATGTTAGTGGATGAATGGACTGATGAATGGCATTACATGTACATGACCTCGTCTTCGAAAGATATGAAAATGTGACTTAATAATTTCTTCATTTTGGGGTCACCTTGACCTTTGACCCACATTTTGGTATGTAACACATGTCCCTCTAATGTATCTACTGGCAGAAAAAAAAGTTATTTTAATGATTTCCTAATTTTGGGGTCACAGTGACCATGACCTTTGACCTTGACTTAAATATTGGTACAAGACACATCGTCTTCCCTCAATGTATCAATGGACACAAGAAATCATGATTTTTATGAATTTCATGATTTTGGGGATCAGAGTGACCTTGACGTTCGGCCTTGGCCTACAATTTAGTACGTGACATATGTCCCCCTAATGTATCTACAAAGTTATTTGCAAAGATGTCTTGATTCTGGGGTCACTACTGACCTTGACCTAAATTTTGGTACATGACAAACCGTCTCCCCATAATTTCTCAATGGACATAAAAAATCATGATTTTTAACAACTTCACGATTTTGGGGTCAGAGTGATCTTCACCTTTGACCTTGACCTACATTTTGGTATGTGACACTTCGTGTCCCCCTAAATGCTATTTTTAATAATTTTATGATTTTAGTGTCACAGTGACCCTTGACTATTGACCTTGACCTAAATTTTGGTACATGACAAAACGGCCCCTCGTAATTTCTCAATGGACTAAAAGATCATGATTTTTAACAATTTCACAATAATAGGGTCACAGTGACCGTGACCTTTGATCTTGACCTACATTTTGGTAGGTGACACATCATGTCTCCCTAATGTATTTACCGACACTGATTTCCTGATTTGGGGGTCCCAGTGACCTTTGACCTTGACCTATTTTTGGTATGCGACACTTCATTTCCCCCTATTGAATTCAATCACAAAAAATTAGAAATGTAGATAGAAAACTGTCAAGGATCAATGATTTCCTGATTTTAAGCAACAGTGACCTTTGACCCCTGACCTCGACCTCAATTTTGGTATGCGACACATCGTCTCCATCTAGCATATCCACTCACAAAAAATTGCAACTGTGGATAGAAAACGCTCACGAGACCGGACACGAACACTTCAGTGATTTCAGGTTTTTTAGGCCAGTGACCTTTGACCTCTGACCGCGACCTTCATTTTGGTACGTGACACATCGTCTCTCCGTAGGGTCCACTCACCAAATATTAGAACTGTAGATAGAAAACTGTCCCGGATATAGACCGAACACGAGGGCCGGACAGACGGACAGACGGACGGAAACCGCCATCACATAATACGTCCGCCTTTTGGCGGGCGTATAAAAATGCCTATCTGGAAAACTACAGCGCCCACAATGTTGCTACGTAAGCACTAAATTCTATAGTTCTGGTATATTGTAACCCGAGCCTTATATTTCATGAACTGCTTGAGAAAATACATGAAATTTGCATTTATAAATGGTCCAAAAACGCATTTCCATGCAATGGCGCGAAGAAAATCTCCCGCGGTCAAACGCGCTACATTGTAACAATCTAAAAATAGGAGTGTGTTGACATAATAACAGCTGATGAAGTAATTTGGCCATAAAGCAAATGTCTTCCATCCGAATAACTGCACAGTATGTGATGGCTTTTTCCACTGTCACACATTCTCCTAAAGTCCAAACCTGGGAGAAAAATTCCCCGGGGGGGGGGGATATTCCCTACATAAAAAAATATAAAAGATTATATACAAATATATATATAAATATATATATCAAAATATATATCAAAATATATATATATTAAAATATATATTAAAATATATATAAAAAAATATAAAACATTACTTACGGGTGCTGGTTAGGCAGATGTGGTAAAGGTGAGGTAGGCTCAGATAGACAGGTTGGGGGATATCCACGGGTCAAGCAGGCTCAGTTAGACAGGCTGATAAGGCTGGCTGAGGTATATCCACTGGTCAGGTGCAGATCTAGTAGAATTCAGGCAGTTAGGCTGAAGTATATCCACTGGTCAGGTGCAGATCTAGTAGAATTCAGGCAGTTAGGCTGAAGTATATCCACTGGTCAGGTGCAGATCTAGTAGAATTCAGGCAGTTAGGCTGAAGTATATCCACTGGTCAGGTGCAGATCTGGTAAAATTCAGGCAGGCTCAGATAGACAGGCTGATTAGGCTGGCTGATGTATATTCACGATTCAGATAGGTCAGGCAGAAATTCCCGGTATCGAATGAAGCAATGCCATGAAACTCCCGACTTTTTATAGGAAAAAATAGAAGTCCCCGGATGCACGCGCGGACGGCGTCGAAAGCACACCGTGGGTACCCCAATTCGATTGGCTGATTGTTCGACCGCTGATTGGTTCTTTTTCTCGACCGCTGATTGGTTCTTTTTCTCGACCGCTGATTGGCCCAAATGGAACTGCCCATCTTTCCCAGGTTAATCTAGAATCCTACCAAGCTCGTCATTTTTCCTTCGGGGAGCCAGGTGTTCGGTACGTGGGCTCACTCACACAGACACGTAGGCACCAGACCAGGTGTTCACGATGTCGCAACATTGTAACGATCGTAGTGCAACATTGTTGCAGTTTTCCTTCGGGGAGCCAGGTGTTCGGCACGTGAGCTCACTCACACAGACACGTAGGCACCAGACCAGGTGTTCACGATGCCGCAACATTGTAGCGATCGTAGTGCAACATTGTTGCGGTTTTCCTTCGGGGAGCCAGGTGTTCGGCACGTGTTTGTGTGTCTTCGGTGACCTCCGTGTCTCTTCGGTGACCTCCGTGTACGACATTGTGGGAAAAACCCCACAGACAGGTGAGTACATGTCCTATCATGTTCACAGGTCACGCCCCATTCAACCAGACCCTCATACATACCAAGCTCGTATCCACCACCACAACAGCGCCCCCTGGCGGATGCAAGAGTTACCTCCCCCGGCAAAATGTGACTTTAAATCCCCTTTCCCTACTACTCCCGTGGGTGCCTCCCTGCTCCGGGTTTTGTCAGTGTCAAAGAGGTCACGATAATTCTCAAAGACATCGTAGATATCTTTTTCCTGTTTTTTTTTCATCGTGGAGGATTCAAACCATTTTCCAAATTGCGCTGGTTTTAACTGGTGAGTTTTGACAAACCATCGCATTTAGCTGTTCCGTTCGATGCCAAGTACATCCGAACCTATCGCGCACTGGTGGATCACTTGTGGCACAACAGTAGCAGGAACAGGTCAAGCGTCTTAAAATTCACTTCAGTCTGTCTAAGCACGTTCAATGGCGTTTATTTAATCAATCGTTAATAAAGTTGTACACGCGCCTGAATCCACGAGAGCTGGCACTCTTTCTTCTTGTAATTTTAACTGGACTGAGAACCTAACGGTATCATCGGCAGTCTTGGCCCCGTCCCGTTCTGCCAATTGCCTGTGAGAAAAATTGTTCTGAAAATTGACCTGTCTCTGAGGCTTGGCGCGGGCTACGTGTACTTGAAGATCTCGCACAACACGGGGCCCTACAGGTAGGTCGTACAGTTCGCACAACGTGATTCGGCTGACCACACCGGAAACAGACAGGCCTATTTTTACATTGATGTCATTGATGTTTCAGCGTTGACGCGGTTGTATGAGGGGTTTGGCACGCGTTTGATTAGGTTGGGTATTATATGGTGAGCCCTCACCCACCCCCCCCCCCCTAATCTGTCGAGTAAATTTTCTTTCCGATGGACACGACTAGTAGTGTCGCACACCTCTTCTTGCGAACTTTGTGCTGCAACAACCTCCATTGATCATGGTTTCATCCATATCTTCGACATGTCTTGTCATGACAATTCTCCGCACCAATGCCTTGTCGGGAAGGAACGAACGTATGCTCGCAATACCAACCACCCAGCTAGCAAGTGGACGTCAGACCAACGTTGGGTAAACGTCAGCGTCACCGTTGGCACAACGTTAGCTGGTGACGTTAGCCCAACGTAATTTTGTCCATTGGCCCAACGTTGGCCCAATGTTGGCCAAACGTCAGCGTTGGACAGACGACCAAAAAAAGACGTTGGGCATTAGGTGGCAAATGACGTTGAACCAACGTCACTTTAAACGTTGGCAATCCGATGATGATCCAACGTTGGACCGACGTCAATAAAAAGACGTTGGCACAGTGTGGGCTGGTGACGTTAACCCAACGTAATTTTGTCCAGTGGCCCAACGTTGGCCCAATGTTGGCCAAACGTCAGCGTTGGACAGACGTCAAAAAAAAGACGTTGGGCATTAGGTGGCAAATGACGTTGAACCAACGTCACTTTAAACGTCACTTTTAGCGATATAAAGAGATCAAAATTCCATGCCGAATACTGTTATAAATTTGAGAAATAATGTTTTTTAGTCGTGCTAAATCGTTATTTCATGCACGGTTAGCGTGGGAAGGTTTATATTTTTGGGCAAGGGTGAATTCCACGCCTTAAAAACCTTCCCACACTAACCATGCGTAAAATAACGATTTTGCATGCCTATGAAAACATTATTTCTTTAGTTTACAACAGTAATGGACATGGAATTTCAATCTCTCTATATCGCTAAAGTGACGTTTAAATTGGAGTTGGGTCAACATCATTTGTTGAAAAACTTCGAATTATTGCAAATATTTACAAACACAATATTTTTGGTTCGAACAACTTTATTTTTACAAGTTAACAAGATTCGAGCACAGGTATAACAATCAAAATCACAATCCGCATTTATATGTTATTAAAGCAAAAACAAAACAATACTTCCCTATTCATATTTTCATCATAAGTGAACTGGGCTTTTGAACTCACAATTATTCATAACTTGGAACATGATGAAATCCATTTATGCAGTGATTCGTGTTCAAATAATTTGACCGTTCGACCTAAAAAAAATTAAAATAAGAGTCTTCTTTGGAATGCGTAACATGGAAGATATTTCCATTTTTGAAGATTGTTTGGCCTAAATGACCCAATATTTGACCTATTGATCTAAAAAGATAGAATTCTGCTGCGGAAAATGTATGAATTGATGAAAGGAAATTGTAATCACATTTTAGGACCTCGTCAACCGAAAGGTGGTACCGGTATAATAATGTTCATTACCGCGAGTTTTCTGTCTATTCAATGGTTTCAGTTCCAATGGCTTCCCCGTCGGCGTCTTCAGCATCATTGGTCTGTTCCGGCTTTCAGCAGCTAGGAACAAATGGAAAACAAATACATGGATCAATATTTACATGAAGAAGAAGTGTTAAGGGGCTTCAATACGGTGCAGCATCACTGACCTATTGTAACATGTTTGCTGTTGCAATTTTCAGTTAAATACAACAGTATAACATTATTAACCTGAATTACATATGTGCAAAATTTCATCAAGTTATTAGCTAAAATCAGAATAGTGATAGTACTCTACATTGGCAGCAAAAGTTACACTGGATACCAGATTCTCTGCTATATCACAGGATGAGCAATTTCTTTTGAGACAAGTTTAATTTTATTATCAGAAATTACTCCGGAATATTCAGGGAATGATCCTGAATAGATCAGGTTGCACATCCATAACTCAATATCAGGGTTTCTACATGTACCTGAAAGCCAGGGATAATTTCCTGAAATTCAGGTATATCATCCATGAATTAAAGCTAAATTATCTGAATTTTAGGGGATTTTACGTACCTGCATAGGGTCGGGAACTTACTAATCAGGGTGGTAAATTTGCCTGAATTTCAGGGAAAATCCTCTCATTCAGGGATCTCCTTTTTCTGAAATTCAGGTAATTATCCCTGGATTTTCAGGTAAAATCCCTGAAATTGAGTTGAGCAGCCTGATCTATTCAGATTATTCCCTGAATATTCTGAGAGTGAGGTAAAAGTCCTGAATTGATCAGGTTGTATATCCACAACTCAATTTCAGGGATTTTGGTTGAAATTCAGGGCTGATTAGTAAGTTCCCGACCCTATTCAGGTATGTAAAATCCCATAAAATTCAGGTAATTTAGCTTTAATTCATGGTTGATATACCTGGTTTTCATGAAATTATCCCTGGACTTAAGGTTTATGCCCTGAATTTTCTGAGAGTGTACGCAATAAACATTTATAAGGTGTACGGGTAGCGTATGTGTAAAAGTCATGAGACTAATAAGTACGAAAGGCTGTCTTTTCATCATACAGAGAAAATCACAAACCTTTTTTTCTTCTCTGCCGCCTCCTTCCTACCTTCATCACAGTCTGTATTGAAGGATTTAGCCAGGATTTAATCCTTTCTTCACAATCTGCAATTTTCATCTCTGATTTCCTCAACACTTCTGCAAAAATAGTATGTTAGCACTAATTCATCAAGAAAATATATATTTGGGAATGAGGTGGTGTCATGCTATCATCATTGAAGCCTAGTTCAGCAGTGCTCATAAAAAGATACTACAGTCGTATATATATGCATGATTAGCTGAAGGTGAATGGCTATATTATTGTTAAACTACTTTAGATATTAATATCATAGTAGTTTACAGTTTGTGGCTGATGTGATGTTTACAATCAAACTCCATGTAGCTCTGGCAAGTGTGAAGTTGAACGGTTTTGTTTTTTCTGAAATTGTAAGTTAACTTTGACTGTCATGCTGATCTCTGATTGGGTGATGGGCTTTCAAACAGCCACTCAGCCAATGTGAATCATAGAAATCATAAATATCAAAGTTTAGAAATGCTTTCTTTTTTGTGTGTTTTATGGTGAAGCATGTGTGTATCACTATCAAGTAGAGTTAGGCTGGTTAAAATAAATTTCCTGTTTAGCATCATTTTTTTATATAAATCTGGGTAGGGAGGGCGGATTTTTTTTTTTTTTTTTTTAGTGGCTTGTGTGAATAAAATCATCAATAAACCTTGCCTGAATAGTTGAATTTCTGCTCTGAATAAAGTAGGTGGCATCCATCGTCCTGCTCTGCTGTTTGCCTTCATAATTGTAGATTTTCAAAACGTTGGTTGTCCACAAGTACGATAATAGATGTGGAAATTCTTTATGAATGAACTTGGCAGATAACGAATAGCATTTTCGCAACTTTGAAGCGCCCACGCTTCACAACTCAGCATGCTCGGTTATCTACAAAATGCGGACTTGGGCCTCGGAAACGGACATTTGAGTCGAAAACGGACTTTTAGGCAAAAAAAAAAAAAAAAAAAATTTGGGGGGGCGGACGAAATTTCGGGGGCGGGCGGTGATGCTAAACAGGAAATTTTTTTTAACCAGCCTTAGTCCAATAAACAGGTATTGCAATATATTTAGTAACGATCAAGGCTATTGTCACTTGATTGGTTGTTTAGCATGACAGGCCTCATCCATATTTTGAGGGCAAATAATTAAAATGGTTGAGGGATTTACAGAATCATGAATAAAACTCACCCATTTTCTTCAAATTCATATATAAGTGATTCACAATTTAATCATTAATAATAAAAAATTATAACATCTAGCATGTGTATTTAAATAATCAAGGTCATGCTAAACAACCAGTTAAGTGACAATGGCACCCCCCCCCCACACTTTTTGAGTCTGCAACGTTATAAGTCCTATTTTAGCACCAGTCCATATAGAGTCCATCTCCTCCCCCCCCCACTTTCGTGCTCCGACGCCCCTGTGAAAAGGAAAAATGCGAAAGAAAGAGTATATACAGAATCAAAGCTTCTAGCTGCACTTTGCAAGTCATGCAATAATGAAAAATACCGACTGCTGAAATATAGGTAAAAAATACTTGTGCATATAGCCCTTTTTTAACCCTCTGAAAGCACATAGAACTTTTGTTTTTCTAATTTACTTTTTAATTTACATTGTTTATTTAAGAGAGGCATCATTTTGCATTCAAGATTTGTCTGAGGATTATATTCATTATGATTGATGTTGGTCACCAAATATGCATAGGCTATATTATTGGTTATAATCCACGATTAATGATTTTAACGAAGACGTCCTATAAATAATGCTTCTTGAATCTCAAGTCATTTTACGATAAATTTGTATTTCTTAAAAAAAAGCAAATTACGATAAGTTACGAGTATTCTTTCGCTATTTATTAGGTTACTTGAAGTATCTTGATTGATGATCAGGTTACCGCGAAGGCTGACCGAGGTTGTTCGAATTCAACCTGTAAAAGGTGAGACCGATCCCAGTTTTCGACGGTCGACATTTCACATGGTACATTTGAGCAAATTTAGTTTACAAATTCTCATACTGTAAGACATGAATATGCTATGAAAACTTACCTGAAGTTATTGATAAGCTGCTGATACACAATGATGATGACGAGAGATGCGGTAGATGAATGAGAGGACGTACTATGGTTGGCCATCCCTGCCAGAATTCGTCATTTAGAGGCTGCCTCTAAATAATATATACCATGGTATAAAATGCCAAGCCTGCCATAATTCGTATTTAGAGGCTGCCTCTAATTATTTTGTACCATGGTATAAAATGCCGAGCCTGCCATAATCCCTATTTAGAGGATGCCTGTAAATCGCCAAGCCTGCCACAATTCGTATTTAGAGGCTGCCTCTAATTATTTTGTACCATGGTATAAAATCGCCAAGCCTGCCATAATTCCTATTTAGAGGATGCCTCTAATTCATTTTAGCCGTAAGTCGTAAATTTTCGCCTTCTTATTACTTCCACCAATGATATGCGCTTTCACAAATTTGGTGCCATATCTCTACGCTTGTTACAAGTTTACTCATTGGTCAAATTTAATATTCTTGATATGACATCGAGTTGTTTATGACTTACGGCTAAAATGAATTAGAGGCATCCTCTAAATAGGAATTATGGCAGGCTTGGCGATTTTATACCATGGTACAAAATAATTAGAGGCAGCCTCTAAATACGAATTATGGCAGGCTCGGCATTTTATACCATGGTATATATTATTTACAGGCAGCCTCTAAATACGAATTGTGGCAGGCTTGGCGAGAGGCATCCTCTAAATAGGCAGGCTCGGCATTTTATACCATGGTACAGAATCTAAATACGAATTATGGCAGGCTTGGCATTTTATACCATGGTATATATTATTTAGAGGCAGCCTCTAAATGACGAATTCTGGCAGGGATGGCCAACCATAACGTACGGTACATCGAGACTGCTTGCCTCAATGCCTGCCGCACACTTGAGAACATGCAGACGATCCAATATGGCAGCGATTGTGCGCGGGAAAATACTTCGTTGCCGATCGGTTTGAAAGACGAGGCAATCTTCGATTATTTTCACTTGAGATTCATTGGCATATCAAAATGTGTTTGTATATTACCAATTTATATCAGGGTTATACTATATTATTAAGTCACGCATACATAATACATCATTTGCGTCGGTAGTACGTGGTGCTGCCTGCTGGTGAATGTTGGGCAAATGTCTGTTTAACAACGTCGGATAGGAGTCGGAAAGACACCGTCGATTTCACAACGTTATGCCGACGTTGTAAAACTGACTATACATACTCGTCAATTTACCAATGTCGGTACAACGTTGGCAAACAAACGGCGATATCCCCGACGCAATACCATGCGTCGGTAGTACGTGGTGCTGGTGAATGTTGGGCAAATGTCTGTTTAACGACGTCGGATAGGAGTCGGAAAGACACCGTCGATTTCACAACGTTATGCCGACGTTGTAAAACTGACTATACATACTCGTCAATTTACCAATGTCGGTACAACGTTGGCAAATAAACGGCGATATCCCCGACGCAATACCAACGTTGACAAATAGTCGGCATTCCGACGGCGAAAATACCGACCATTGCCGACGTTGATCCGACATCGTTCTGTTAGCTGGGCATTTAGAACCGACCGAAAGAGTAGGATAAGCTTATCTAGCAAGTTTTTTGAACCGGCGATTAAAAACACTGAGAGCTTCATTAGATTTTTTAATAATAGTGTCCAGCTCACCTTTAATCGCTCGTCTTCGTGTGCTGACACGAACTGGGCCGTATCTCGATTTTTGTCACTGAGAAAAAGTTCAATCTCTCAATGGAGAGATCCGACTGACGTCCCGGTGGCTATTTGTGCAGGTGCACGCACCTGTGACGCCTTGTTATGCCTGGAGTGCCACGGTACAATCATCTAACCATTCTCGCGAGGAGACAGTCCGTCGCACTTCTGAATGGCCGAAATATGGTCCTTCGCCGGGTCTCGAAGAAACCGTCGATTGTTGACCGTAATATCAGTCCAGACGTACGCTGTGTATACAAGCTTGGTGATGACTCTGCAACTGAAGTTCCTGCACTATCACCGGTTCCGCTATCTTCTCCAACGTCAATGGACAACTGCTCTGTCTAGTGATGAATTACGGCAGTACCTAGAAATTCGAGCCAGGCTAATTAGGTTTATCGCTCTCAGACAGACCCAGTCATGCGGCCATGCGTTTCAAGGCTACTTATTATAGCGAGCGTCCATTGGTACCGTATTATAATACCAGTATTTATTCCTTGGGAAACAAAAGGTCAGCTAACATTGAAGTGCCCGCCTAAGGTCAATGAACATTGAAATGACTGGGAAGGAAATTAACAATGAAGTGAATGGGGAGTATTACAGATAGGGTTGATCAAACAGTGAAAGTCAACCAACGGCCCCCATCGATCGAGACCCCTCCCTCTGCAGCGTCAGCCAAATGGATCCCAAACCCAAAACAAAAACGATACCCAAACCCTATAGGTTGCTCCACAAGAAACAATTCCATGGATTCCTGAAGTCCGTCTTTTGTGGGGGTTTTCATTTCATCGGGGTTCCTCACTTGCATTTATGCTAGACATAGTGCTGAAGATAGTGTCGGGGACCCAACACACCCTTCCCCAAGACATGTTGAGACTTGTTTGCCCCCGAATTGATGATGTTACTGGAATGCCCAAGCATGCTCTCACTTGTCTTGACATGTAATTATATGCATTGGTCAATTGACACTGAAGTGACCAAAGGGACTACCGGTACTTTTTGTCTGCTGAAGTAGACATGCGACTTTATCGCCATGGCGGAAGTGATCGCATTACTGCGGATGAATACAGATGGGTCTATAGGTCACTTTCGGTGTCAGAACTATAGCGGCCAAGATTTAGGCTAAGAGAAAGCCTTTGGGATTTGTGTAATTTCATGGGGATATATTGCTAACTCTGCTCAATGGTTAACAGGACTGGTTTTGCCCTTTTACTTCTACTCGGGTTCGGCAATTTTATACCACGGATTATGGCAGGGATGTCCAACCATCGGCTGCGAGTTTTGACTGCTTTGAATTTCATCGCTGGCCAAACTACTTTGATGTCAGGCTAAAATCGACATCGGGTGTCTAAGTAAAAACAGCAGGCTTCGGATACTGTAACTAGGAAATGAAACTCTCTACCAACTGCCGAGCGTGCAAAGCTGCGTGCCGAGCGTACAAAGCTCGCGTGCCTTAACGCTGTCACAGGGGTTCGTTACCGTTGATAATTGGTTAATTATGTTGATTGGGAGAGGGGTCGTGGTCGTGAAGAAAAGGGGTCCTTTTCTTCACGACCACGACTCCCCCCTCCCCCCCCCAACCCAAATTAACCAATTAACTACGGTAACGAGCCCCTGAATGTCCCTAGGTTTACCTTGGGGAAGTACGGATCGGTCCTTGGACCTGAAGCAAAAACGGATCGGTCCTTGGACCTGAAGCAAAAACTGAAGATAGATGTACCAAAACGTCTGTAACATTTCGTCAATTTTTGGTACCCGCAAACACACAATAGCTCACTTTATGCATCAAATGTCACGTCATCATTTGATAGCCTGAATATCCAATAAATCGTAGGCCTATAATCGTGTACAGATAAATTTTCCTTTTCTCCATCTATGAACATTAAATCTATTTAAAAAAAGATTAATTGGTATGGGACAATGAAAACATACTACACAACAACAAATGTCTGGTCGATTATTCTCTGCTCTATTTTGGAAAATGAATGATATCCATATGCTCAGAGCAGATTTTACCCTCACTAGCATTTATATTACCTGGACTTTTGAGGACCAGTAGATTTCTAATGCAAGGGAAATCAGTCATTCTCAAAACTCAGCAAAGTAGTCGAGTGATCTCCCCTGAAAGAGTTAGTAGTTTTCGTCCAATCAAAATCGAGAACGTAGAAAATCAGTTTCACTATCGCTAGCCATGCAGCAACAACAACGACGACGTCACATGAAAGCATGTGGCTGTGGGATGCGCAGAATGTCCATCTAACGCTGTTGTTTATTGTATTATCTCCGTGGACAGGCTGTTTGACAAGTGCTCAAGGCACACTAGACAAACTGGTCGACTCATTTGGCAGTTTTATGGATTCGTTGTCTGGGGGAGATGAATGCCAATTCAAATGTTCGAATGGTAAGTCAACAACAACAAATGTTACGACTCGGGCCGCAGTGCGGACCTTTTCCCGGTGGACACTTCCCTACTCGGACAATTCTCCACCCAGGACATTAGAATGTCCATCTAACGCTGTTGTTTATTGTATTATCTCCGTGGACAGGCTGTTTGACAAGTGCTCAAGGCACACTAGACAAACTGGTCGACTCATTTGGCAGTTTTATGGATTCGTTGTGGGGGGGAGATGAATGCCAATTCAAATGTTCGAATGGTAAGTCAACAACAACAAATGTTACGACTCGGGCCGCAGTGCGGACCTTTTCCCGGTGGACACTTCCCTACTCGGACAATTCTCCACCCAGGACATTTCCCCCACCCCTAAGTAATTTGATGCAGTGTTTAGCCACTAATATGAGGAAAATATGTTTTTCTGAAATGTATGTTTTTCAATATAATATTTTGTATGCAGTGTTTTTACTAATATGGGGGAAAATTTTCGCAAGTTTTTAACTTGAACTTCTTAGGTCTAGTTAGTTTCAACAATTCTAAGAAAAATATGCTGTGTGCCAATTACCGGTATGTAAACTTATGTAAATATTTGTTTTTATGTGTTTACTACTATTGATATCCCACTGAGATAATATTACCTTCTGGAAAACTGTATTACCGGTATATTTGTTAATTTTTTCACAAAACATCTGCAAGACTTTTGCTCCATACTAGTGGCAAAAAACTGCATCAAATTATATAGGAGTTCATGGGAAATGTCCTTGGTGGGGAAATGTTCTACCGTGGTGGGGAAATGTCCTAGGTGGTGGATTGCCCGGGTAGGGGAATTGTCCGGGTGGGGAAATGTCTGGTTGGCGAAATGTCCTAGATCCGACTCAGGTTGCCGGCCACAAGAGTGGTCCTGGTGCCTTTGGCTGATACTGACACAGTAGACATAAGCATATTAAAAGAGGACATATTTCCAGTCACATCATAGGGCCTACTGGACTACAACAGTGGCAGAATTGTTAAGACGGGAGTTCAGCTCCATTTTAACACATAATTTGAATAGTTGTAGTATCACCTTTCAACTCGCCGTACAACAGATCTATGTCAGTCATGTCAGTGGTTGAGGAAAAGTGGGCTTAAATGGCTCAAAATGGACATACCAGAAAAAATAGAATGCTTCATTAGCTAACAAGATTATTAATGTTAGCTAATTATTAGGCTGAGTATCACGTCTGAATTTTTTTTTTTATATAATATTTTAATTTTATTTTCACATGTCTGAAATTGGCTTTAAAGTTTTAGGTTAGCGAAAAACAATGCGAATCACACTTGGCTTGCTTACTCAAGAAAGCTGATTCAAGTGCCTTCTGTCCAGGACAGTGTATCCAGTCATAATGGCATATCATATTCCAGTCCCAGGCAGAATAGTTTGTCGTATTCATCATCAAGTTTCTATTTTTCTCTCCAGGACGGAAACCCAGAGCACGGCCAGGCCATAAACCTACAGTGAATGGTTGTGGATCATTTGGTTTAGAGGTAAGAACTGATGGTGATGGTGTGGGTGTTACTGTAAGATGGAGAACTGGCATAAAGTGAATTCATGAAGAACATACGTGACCGGCTCATTTCTTCGGAGAAGTCATTCATCAAAAATAATGAGAAATGTTAATGCATTATCTGTCAAAGAATTATATCTTATTACCCACAAGCAAATTTGTATTCAATATCGGGATTATGATTGGTTAAAAGGTCTGGTCGTATAAACCCATACACCCCGAGTGATGTCTTGCTACTCGGGGTATATAGAGAACAACTCACGTACGATTGGAAACGATGCTCTTGCTTCGAAAGTTCAGCTGACCATATGTCCATATTTATGGAATAACTTTCGCTCACTCGTCAAAATTTAATGGAATAATTTTCACTGAAACTTCCGACACACATAACTCACCAAAAGGTGTCATTTGTTCCAAAAATAAAAGTTGAATTTCGAACAAAAGCAGTTGGACTGAATTGTGTTGTGGCGTGCGTTTCGTAACCGAAATGGCCCATTGGATCTGTCCGTTGTACCGTTGGTTATAAATGATAGACCTTTTCAGTATTTTTACTTTAAGATAAAAAGGCGTGAGGGGTAATAAATTCGCTATTCAGGTTTTCCCCCGGGTGTATGGAAAGTTACGACCCTCCCTGACACCTCGAGGTGTATGAGTTTCAGGGAGGGTCATAACTTTCCATACACCTCAGGGTGTAGGAGTTTCAGGGAGGGTCATAACTTTTCATACACCTCAGGGTGTAGGAGTTTCAGGGAGGGTCATAACTTTCCATACACCTCAGGGTGTAGGAGTTTCAGGGAAGGTCATAACTTTCCATACACCTCGAGGTGTACGAGTTTCAGGGAGGGTCATAACTTTCCATACACCTCAGGGTGTAGGAGTTTCAGAGAGGGTCATAAATTTCCATACACCTCAGGGTGTAGGAGTTTCAGGGAGGGTCATAACTTTCCATACACCCGGGGGAAAACCTGAGTAACTAATAATATCCTTGTTATTAATGTAGGCCATATATAGTATTCACAATATTAAATATTGGTACCATACGATACCTGTATATTTCAAGCTTGATCTTAAAGGTGAAATACACAGGTTGCAATTTTTGACCATATTTTGATTGAATGGATAAGGTAAAAGATAAGCTTCTCTACTGTTTACAATGTACAAGGTACCCTCCATAGGTCTTCAGAAATTACAATTGAAAATAATGAAATACATTTTCAGAAGAATTTTTTTTTTTTTTTTAAGGGTGTTGTATGGGACAAATTCTTGGTGTCAGGTTTCGCCTGCTTTCAATAATCACAAAAATCTGTACGTTGACAGTTCTTATATGAAAATTTAGCATAAAGAGGTGGTCATGACATGTGCTTTCTCATAAAATGATAAATATATTGAGCTAGCCTACATGTGCAAGTCGGATCATTAGAAGCACAAAAACTTGAAGTGTCGTACGCGACACCTAGCAAAGTGTTGTACCGGTACAGGACATTTCTGTACATAAACATAAATATGCTTATTGAAAAGATTTTGTCTGTAACTGAATACCATGAAGGAATTTAGGAAAGCAACTAAAAAAACAATATCTATTATAACACAAGTAGGCCTACTGGTGATCTTGAAGCTTATCCCTTTAATATCATTTCAGCTGGACATCTCGATCCTACATCCCAGATATGACGACCTGCTGTGATGATCATGACAGATGTTACGACACCTGTAACAGTGACCGTGATGTCTGCGACGACGAGTTCAATGAATGTCTCGAGGAGCTCTGCCATAGAAGGAAAAAACTCTTCACGAAAAATGAATACAAAAGTTAGTATTTCGTACAGGCCCATAGCCAGGGTATCTTGATTTCGCATCAGAAGGTCACATCAATCGGTTCGCTTGTAACATAAAAGGGCACATAGGGGGTGTCACTTCCCTCTGCAAAAGGGCATTGTATGAGCCCGAACCTCTGAACACCCCTTGGCTGCAGGCTTCTCATGCCAGTTGCTATTTAGTCAAAATGTCTAGGTCTTGTATCAATAAGCTTACACGGACTGGTCAGTTTGACTCGCTGTCAAATGTTTTGCGGATGGGTTAATGATGTTCCAGCCTGGGCACCAGGGTAGATCTGCGGTATATCTGTAGATCGGTGAAGTTATATATATTGCATATACTGACCCTAGCAAACATGGGGCCATCGGTGTCTGAGTGGTCCAAGGCGCATCGCTGGTGATCGCTAGCCTCATACTGCTGAATCGGCACAGGTTCGAGCCCCGCTGGTGCATGTGTGAAAGTTTGCTTATTAATTGCCAATAGGTGGTTGTTCTCGCCCGGTACTCCGGCTATCCTCCACCTCTCGAACTGGCTGTCACTATATGAGTGAAATAACATTGAGTGCGACGTCCCGAGTCCAGTCCGCTCCATTTAGTAACGGACAATACTGGTTGGTCGAGAGCGATGCGGACAAAAAGGTGTCGCATTTTCAAACCCAATCATAGTTTTACTGTAAGTGAAAAGGGGGTTGTACGAGAAACACTTAGTCTCTCTCATTGATGCCAGTGGGTACCTTAGTGTGGAGTTGGTTCATCCAGTAAACCTCTCTCTTATGTCGGAGGGTATCACTTAGAAGACGATTGTCGGGGTCAGAGCGGATAACTTCGATAATTTCGAAGCCGATGTCAGTGGCAGAATGTCCCGGAGTTGACCAGAAATGTCTTGGTGCTGGTTCATCTGGTTTCAGATTTCGTGTGTTGCGAAGGTGTTCCATGATTCGTAAGTGAAATTCACGGCTAGTTCTCCTAGTTGCTAGTTGTCTCCAACGTATTGTTTGGAGCACTTTTTGCATGTCAATAGGTAGATGAAATTGCAGGGATGTCCAACCATCGGCTGCGAGTTTTGACTGCTTTGAATTTCATCGCTGGCCAAACTACTTTGATGTCAGGCTAAAATCGACATCGGGTGTCTAAGTAAAAACAGCAGGCTTCGGATACTGTAACTAGGAAATGAAACTCTCTACCAACTGCCGAGCGTGCAAAGCTGCGTGCCGAGCGTACAAAGCTCGCGTGCCTTAACGCTGTCACAGGGGTTCGTTACCGTTGATAATTGGTTAATTATGTTGATTGGGAGAGGGGTCGTGGTCGTGAAGAAAAGGGGTCCTTTTCTTCACGACCACGACTCCCCCCTCCCCCCCCCAACCCAAATTAACCAATTAACTACGGTAACGAGCCCCTGAATGTCCCTAGGTTTACCTTGGGGAAGTACGGATCGGTCCTTGGACCTGAAGCAAAAACTGAAGATAGATGTACCAAAACGTCTGTAACATTTCGTCAATTTTTGGTACCCGCAAACACACAATAGCTCACTTTATGCATCAAATGTCACGTCATCATTTGATAGCCTGAATATCCAATAAATCGTAGGCCTATAATCGTGTACAGATAAATTTTCCTTTTCTCCATCTATGAACATTAAATCTATTTAAAAAAAGATTAATTGGTATGGGACAATGAAAACATACTACACAACAACAAATGTCTGGTCGATTATTCTCTGCTCTATTTTGGAAAATGAATGATATCCATATGCTCAGAGCAGATTTTACCCTCACTAGCATTTATATTACCTGGACTTTTGAGGACCAGTAGATTTCTAATGCAAGGGAAATCAGTCATTCTCAAAACTCAGCAAAGTAGTCGAGTGATCTCCCCTGAAAGAGTTAGTAGTTTTCGTCCAATCAAAATCGAGAACGTAGAAAATCAGTTTCACTATCGCTAGCCAGCAACAACAACGACGACGTCACATGAAAGCATGTGGCTGTGGGATGCGCAGAATGTCCATCTAACGCTGTTGTTTATTGTATTATCTCCGTGGACAGGCTGTTTGACAAGTGCTCAAGGCACACTAGACAAACTGGTCGACTCATTTGGCAGTTTTATGGATTCGTTGTCTGGGGGAGATGAATGCCAATTCAAATGTTCGAATGGTAAGTCAACAACAACAAATGTTACGACTCGGGCCGCAGTGCGGACCTTTTCCCGGTGGACACTTCCCTACTCGGACAATTCTCCACCCAGGACATTTCCCCCACCCCTAAGTAATTTGATGCAGTGTTTAGCCACTAATATGAGGAAAATATGTTTTTCTGAAATGTATGTTTTTCAATATAATATTTTGTATGCAGTGTTTTTACTAATATGGGGGAAAATTTTCGCAAGTTTTTAACTTGAACTTCTTAGGTCTAGTTAGTGCAACAATTCTAAGAAAAATATGCTGTGTGCCAATTACCGGTATGTAAACTTATGTAAATATTTGTTTTTATGTGTTTACTACTATTGATATCCCACTGAGATAATATTACCTTCTGGAAAACTGTATTACCGGTATATTTGTTAATTTTTTCACAAAACATCTGCAAGACTTTTGCTCCATACTAGTGGCAAAAAACTGCATCAAATTATATAGGAGTTCATGGGAAATGTCCTTGGTGGGGAAATGTTCTACCGTGGTGGGGAAATGTCCTAGGTGGTGGATTGCCCGGGTAGGGGAATTGTCCGGGTGGGGAAATGTCTGGTTGGCGAAATGTCCTAGATCCGACTCAGGTTGCCGGCCACAAGAGTGGTCCTGGTGCCTTTGGCTGATACTGACACAGTAGACATAAGCATATTAAAAGAGGACATATTTCCAGTCACATCATAGGGCCTACTGGACTACAACAGTGGCAGAATTGTTAAGACGGGAGTTCAGCTCCATTTTAACACATAATTTGAATAGTTGTAGTATCACCTTTCAACTCGCCGTACAACAGATCTATGTCAGTCATGTCAGTGGTTGAGGAAAAGTGGGCTTAAATGGCTCAAAATGGACATACCAGAAAAAATAGAATGCTTCATTAGCTAACAAGATTATTAATGTTAGCTAATTATTAGGCTGAGTATCACGTCTGAATTTTTTTTTTTATATAATATTTTAATTTTATTTTCACATGTCTGAAATTGGCTTTAAAGTTTTAGGTTAGCGAAAAACAATGCGAATCACACTTGGCTTGCTTACTCAAGAAAGCTGATTCAAGTGCCTTCTGTCCAGGACAGTGTATCCAGTCATAATGGCATATCATATTCCAGTCCCAGGCAGAATAGTTTGTCGTATTCATCATCAAGTTTCTATTTTTCTCTCCAGGACGGAAACCCAGAGCACGGCCAGGCCATAAACCTACAGTGAATGGTTGTGGATCATTTGGTTTAGAGGTAAGAACTGATGGTGATGGTGTGGGTGTTACTGTAAGATGGAGAACTGGCATAAAGTGAATTCATGAAGAACATACGTGACCGGCTCATTTCTTCGGAGAAGTCATTCATCAAAAATAATGAGAAATGTTAATGCATTATCTGTCAAAGAATTATATCTTATTACCCACAAGCAAATTTGTATTCAATATCGGGATTATGATTGGTTAAAAGGTCTGGTCGTATAAACCCATACACCCCGAGTGATGTCTTGCTACTCGGGGTATATAGAGAACAACTCACGTACGATTGGAAACGATGCTCTTGCTTCGAAAGTTCAGCTGACCATATCTCCATATTTATGGAATAACTTTCGCTCACTCGTCAAAATTTAATGGAATAATTTTCACTGAAACTTCCGACACACATAACTCACCAAAAGGTGTCATTTGTTCCAAAAATAAAAGTTGAATTTCGAACAAAAGCAGTTGGACTGAATTGTGTTGTGGCGTGCGTTTCGTAACCGAAATGGCCCATTGGATCTGTCCGTTGTACCGTTGGTTATAAATGATAGACCTTTTCAGTATTTTTACTTTAAGATAAAAAGGCGTGAGGGGTAATAAATTCGCTATTCAGGTTTTCCCCCGGGTGTATGGAAAGTTACGACCCTCCCTGACACCTCGAGGTGTATGAGTTTCAGGGAGGGTCATAACTTTCCATACACCTCAGGGTGTAGGAGTTTCAGGGAGGGTCATAACTTTTCATACACCTCAGGGTGTAGGAGTTTCAGGGAGGGTCATAACTTTCCATACACCTCAGGGTGTAGGAGTTTCAGGGAAGGTCATAACTTTCCATACACCTCGAGGTGTACGAGTTTCAGGGAGGGTCATAACTTTCCATACACCTCAGGGTGTAGGAGTTTCAGAGAGGGTCATAACTTTCCATACACCTCAGGGTGTAGGAGTTTCAGGGAGGGTCATAACTTTCCATACACCCGGGGGAAAACCTGAGTAACTAATAATATCCTTGTTATTAATGTAGGCCATATATAGTATTCACAATATTAAATATTGGTACCATACCTGTATATTTCAAGCTTGATCTTAAAGGTGAAATACACAGGTTGCAATTTTTGACCATATTTTGATTGAATGGATAAGGTAAAAGATAAGCTTCTCTACTGTTTACAATGTACAAGGTACCCTCCATAGGTCTTCAGAAATTACAATTGAAAATAATGAAATACATTTTCAGAAGAATTTTTTTTTTTTTTTTAAGGGTGTTGTATGGGACAAATTCTTGGTATCAGGTTTCGCCTGCTTTCAATAATCACAAAAATCTGTACGTTGACAGTTCTTATATGAAAATTTAGCATAAAGAGGTGGTCATGACATGTGCTTTCTCATAAAATGATAAATATATTGAGCTAGCCTACATGTGCAAGTCGGATCATTAGAAGCACAAAAACTTGAAGTGTCGTACGCGACACCTAGCAAAGTGTTGTACCGGTACAGGACATTTCTGTACATAAACATAAATATGCTTATTGAAAAGATTTTGTCTGTAACTGAATACCATGAAGGAATTTAGGAAAGCAACTAAAAAAACAATATCTATTATAACACAAGTAGGCCTACTGGTGATCTTGAAGCTTATCCCTTTAATATCATTTCAGCTGGACACCTCGATCCTACATCCCAGATATGACGACCTGCTGTGATGATCATGACAGATGTTACGACACCTGTAACAGTGACCGTGATGTCTGCGACGACGAGTTCAATGAATGTCTCGAGGAGCTCTGCCATAGAAGGAAAAAACTCTTCACGAAAAATGAATACAAAAGTTAGTATTTCGTACAGGCCCATAGCCAGGGTATCTTGATTTCGCATCAGAAGGTCACATCAATCGGTTCGCTCGTAACATAAAAGGGCACATAGGGGGTGTCACTTCCCTCTGCAAAAGGGCATTGTATGAGCCCGAACCTCTGAACACCCCTTGGCTGCAGGCTTCTCATGCCAGTTGCTATTTAGTCAAAATGTCTAGGTCTTGTATCAATAAGCTTACATAGACTGGTCAGTTTGACTCACTGTCAAATGTTTTGCGGATGGGTTAATGATGTTCCAGCCTGGGCACCAGGGTAGATCTGCGGTATATCTGTAGATCGGTGAAGTTATATATATTGCATATACTGACCCTAGCAAACATGGGGCCATCGGTGTCTGAGTGGTCCAAGGCGCATCGCTGGTGATCGCTAGCCTCATACTGCTGAATCGGCACAGGTTCGAGCCCCGCTGGTGCATGTGTGAAAGTTTGCTTATTAATTGCCAATAGGTGGTTGTTCTCGCCCGGTACTCCGGCTATCCTCCACCTCTCGAACTGGCTGTCACTATATGAGTGAAATAACATTGAGTGCGACGTCCCGAGTCCAGTCCGCTCCATTTAGTAACGGACAATACTGGTTGGTCGAGAGCGATGCGGACAAAAAGGTGTCGCATTTTCAAACCCAATCATAGTTTTACTGTAAGTGAAAAGGGGGTTGTACGAGAAACACTTAGTCTCTCTCATTGATGCCAGTGGGTACCTTAGTGTGGAGTTGGTTCATCCAGTAAACCTCTCTCTTATGTCGGAGGGTATCACTTAGAAGACGATTGTCGGGGTCAGAGCGGATAACTTCGATAATTTCGAAGCCGATGTCAGTGGCAGAATGTCCCGGAGTTGACCAGAAATGTCTTGGTGCTGGTTCATCTGGTTTCAGATTTCGTGTGTTGCGAAGGTGTTCCATGATTCGTAAGTGAAATTCACGGCTAGTTCTCCTAGTTGCTAGTTGTCTCCAACGTATTGTTTGGAGCACTTTTTGCATGTCAATAGGTAGATGAAATTGCAGGGATGTCCAACCATCGGCTGCGAGTTTTGACTGCTTTGAATTTCATCGCTGGCCAAACTACTTTGATGTCAGGCTAAAATCGACATCGGGTGTCTAAGTAAAAACAGCAGGCTTCGGATACTGTAACTAGGAAATGAAACTCTCTACCAACTGCCGAGCGTGCAAAGCTGCGTGCCGAGCGTACAAAGCTCGCGTGCCTTAACGCTGTCACAGGGGTTCGTTACCGTTGATAATTGGTTAATTATGTTGATTGGGAGAGGGGTCGTGGTCGTGAAGAAAAGGGGTCCTTTTCTTCACGACCACGACTCCCCCCTCCCCCCCCCCCAACCCAAATTAACCAATTAACTACGGTAACGAGCCCCTGAATGTCCCTAGGTTTACCTTGGGGAAGTACGGATCGGTCCTTGGACCTGAAGCAAAAACTGAAGATAGATGTACCAAAACGTCTGTAACATTTCGTCAATTTTTGGTACCCGCAAACACACAATAGCTCACTTTATGCATCAAATGTCACGTCATCATTTGATAGCCTGAATATCCAATAAATCGTAGGCCTATAATCGTGTACAGATAAATTTTCCTTTTCTCCATCTATGAACATTAAATCTATTTAAAAAAAGATTAATTGGTATGGGACAATGAAAACATACTACACAACAACAAATGTCTGGTCGATTATTCTCTGCTCTATTTTGGAAAATGAATGATATCCATATGCTCAGAGCAGATTTTACCCTCACTAGCATTTATATTACCTGGACTTTTGAGGACCAGTAGATTTCTAATGCAAGGGAAATCAGTCATTCTCAAAACTCAGCAAAGTAGTCGAGTGATCTCCCCTGAAAGAGTTAGTAGTTTTCGTCCAATCAAAATCGAGAACGTAGAAAATCAGTTTCACTATCGCTAGCCAGCAACAACAACGACGACGTCACATGAAAGCATGTGGCTGTGGGATGCGCAGAATGTCCATCTAACGCTGTTGTTTATTGTATTATCTCCGTGGACAGGCTGTTTGACAAGTGCTCAAGGCACACTAGACAAACTGGTCGACTCATTTGGCAGTTTTATGGATTCGTTGTCTGGGGGAGATGAATGCCAATTCAAATGTTCGAATGGTAAGTCAACAACAACAAATGTTACGACTCGGGCCGCAGTGCGGACCTTTTCCCGGTGGACACTTCCCTACTCGGACAATTCTCCACCCAGGACATTTCCCCCACCCCTAAGTAATTTGATGCAGTGTTTAGCCACTAATATGAGGAAAATATGTTTTTCTGAAATGTATGTTTTTCAATATAATATTTTGTATGCAGTGTTTTTACTAATATGGGGGAAAATTTTCGCAAGTTTTTAACTTGAACTTCTTAGGTCTAGTTAGTGCAACAATTCTAAGAAAAATATGCTGTGTGCCAATTACCGGTATGTAAACTTATGTAAATATTTGTTTTTATGTGTTTACTACTATTGATATCCCACTGAGATAATATTACCTTCTGGAAAACTGTATTACCGGTATATTTGTTAATTTTTTCACAAAACATCTGCAAGACTTTTGCTCCATACTAGTGGCAAAAAACTGCATCAAATTATATAGGAGTTCATGGGAAATGTCCTTGGTGGGGAAATGTTCTACCGTGGTGGGGAAATGTCCTAGGTGGTGGATTGCCCGGGTAGGGGAATTGTCCGGGTGGGGAAATGTCTGGTTGGCGAAATGTCCTAGATCCGACTCAGGTTGCCGGCCACAAGAGTGGTCCTGGTGCCTTTGGCTGATACTGACACAGTAGACATAAGCATATTAAAAGAGGACATATTTCCAGTCACATCATAGGGCCTACTGGACTACAACAGTGGCAGAATTGTTAAGACGGGAGTTCAGCTCCATTTTAACACATAATTTGAATAGTTGTAGTATCACCTTTCAACTCGCCGTACAACAGATCTATGTCAGTCATGTCAGTGGTTGAGGAAAAGTGGGCTTAAATGGCTCAAAATGGACATACCAGAAAAAATAGAATGCTTCATTAGCTAACAAGATTATTAATGTTAGCTAATTATTAGGCTGAGTATCACGTCTGAATTTTTTTTTTTATATAATATTTTAATTTTATTTTCACATGTCTGAAATTGGCTTTAAAGTTTTAGGTTAGCGAAAAACAATGCGAATCACACTTGGCTTGCTTACTCAAGAAAGCTGATTCAAGTGCCTTCTGTCCAGGACAGTGTATCCAGTCATAATGGCATATCATATTCCAGTCCCAGGCAGAATAGTTTGTCGTATTCATCATCAAGTTTCTATTTTTCTCTCCAGGACGGAAACCCAGAGCACGGCCAGGCCATAAACCTACAGTGAATGGTTGTGGATCATTTGGTTTAGAGGTAAGAACTGATGGTGATGGTGTGGGTGTTACTGTAAGATGGAGAACTGGCATAAAGTGAATTCATGAAGAACATACGTGACCGGCTCATTTCTTCGGAGAAGTCATTCATCAAAAATAATGAGAAATGTTAATGCATTATCTGTCAAAGAATTATATCTTATTACCCACAAGCAAATTTGTATTCAATATCGGGATTATGATTGGTTAAAAGGTCTGGTCGTATAAACCCATACACCCCGAGTGATGTCTTGCTACTCGGGGTATATAGAGAACAACTCACGTACGATTGGAAACGATGCTCTTGCTTCGAAAGTTCAGCTGACCATATCTCCATATTTATGGAATAACTTTCGCTCACTCGTCAAAATTTAATGGAATAATTTTCACTGAAACTTCCGACACACATAACTCACCAAAAGGTGTCATTTGTTCCAAAAATAAAAGTTGAATTTCGAACAAAAGCAGTTGGACTGAATTGTGTTGTGGCGTGCGTTTCGTAACCGAAATGGCCCATTGGATCTGTCCGTTGTACCGTTGGTTATAAATGATAGACCTTTTCAGTATTTTTACTTTAAGATAAAAAGGCGTGAGGGGTAATAAATTCGCTATTCAGGTTTTCCCCCGGGTGTATGGAAAGTTACGACCCTCCCTGACACCTCGAGGTGTATGAGTTTCAGGGAGGGTCATAACTTTCCATACACCTCAGGGTGTAGGAGTTTCAGGGAGGGTCATAACTTTCCATACACCTCAGGGTGTAGGAGTTTCAGGGAGGGTCATAACTTTCCATACACCTCAGGGTGTAGAAGTTTCAGGGAAGGTCATAACTTTCCATACACCTCGAGGTGTACGAGTTTCAGGGAGGGTCATAACTTTCCATACACCTCAGGGTGTAGGAGTTTCAGAGAGGGTCATAACTTTCCATACACCTCAGGGTGTAGGAGTTTCAGGGAGGGTCATAACTTTCCATACACCCGGGGGAAAACCTGAGTAACTAATAATATCCTTGTTATTAATGTAGGCCATATATAGTATTCACAATATTAAATATTGGTACCATACCTGTATATTTCAAGCTTGATCTTAAAGGTGAAATACACAGGTTGCAATTTTTGACCATATTTTGATTGAATGGATAAGGTAAAAGATAAGCTTCTCTACTGTTTACAATGTACAAGGTACCCTCCATAGGTCTTCAGAAATTACAATTGAAAATAATGAAATACATTTTCAGAAGAATTTTTTTTTTTTTTTTTAAGGGTGTTGTATGGGACAAATTCTTGGTATCAGGTTTCGCCTGCTTTCAATAATCACAAAAATCTGTACGTTGACAGTTCTTATATGAAAATTTAGCATAAAGAGGTGGTCATGACATGTGCTTTCTCATAAAATGATAAATATATTGAGCTAGCCTACATGTGCAAGTCGGATCATTAGAAGCACAAAAACTTGAAGTGTCGTACGCGACACCTAGCAAAGTGTTGTACCGGTACAGGACATTTCTGTACATAAACATAAATATGCTTATTGAAAAGATTTTGTCTGTAACTGAATACCATGAAGGAATTTAGGAAAGCAACTAAAAAAACAATATCTATTATAACACAAGTAGGCCTACTGGTGATCTTGAAGCTTATCCCTTTAATATCATTTCAGCTGGACACCTCGATCCTACATCCCAGATATGACGACCTGCTGTGATGATCATGACAGATGTTACGACACCTGTAACAGTGACCGTGATGTCTGCGACGACGAGTTCAATGAATGTCTCGAGGAGCTCTGCCATAGAAGGAAAAAACTCTTCACGAAAAATGAATACAAAAGTTAGTATTTCGTACAGGCCCATAGCCAGGGTATCTTGATTTCGCATCAGAAGGTCACATCAATCGGTTCGCTCGTAACATAAAAGGGCACATAGGGGGTGTCACTTCCCTCTGCAAAAGGGCATTGTATGAGCCCGAACCTCTGAACACCCCTTGGCTGCAGGCTTCTCATGCCAGTTGCTGTTTAGTCAAAATGTCTAGGTCTTGTATCAATAAGCTTACATAGACTGGTCAGTTTGACTCACTGTCAAATGTTTTGCGGATGGGTTAATGATGTTCCAGCCTGGGCACCAGGGTAGATCTGCGGTATATCTGTAGATCGGTGAAGTTATATATATTGCATATACTGACCCTAGCAAACATGGGGCCATCGGTGTCTGAGTGGTCCAAGGCGCATCGCTGGTGATCGCTAGCCTCATACTGCTGAATCGGCACAGGTTCGAGCCCCGCTGGTGCATGTGTGAAAGTTTGCTTATTAATTGCCAATAGGTGGTTGTTCTCGCCCGGTACTCCGGCTATCCTCCACCTCTCGAACTGGCTGTCACTATATGAGTGAAATAACATTGAGTGCGACGTCCCGAGTCCAGTCCGCTCCATTTAGTAACGGACAATACTGGTTGGTCGAGAGCGATGCGGACAAAAAGGTGTCGCATTTTCAAACCCAATCATAGTTTTACTGTAAGTGAAAAGGGGGTTGTACGAGAAACACTTAGTCTCTCTCATTGATGCCAGTGGGTACCTTAGTGTGGAGTTGGTTCATCCAGTAAACCTCTCTCTTATGTCGGAGGGTATCACTTAGAAGACGATTGTCGGGGTCAGAGCGGATAACTTCGATAATTTCGAAGCCGATGTCAGTGGCAGAATGTCCCGGAGTTGACCAGAAATGTCTTGGTGCTGGTTCATCTGGTTTCAGATTTCGTGTGTTGCGAAGGTGTTCCATGATTCGTAAGTGAAATTCACGGCTAGTTCTCCTAGTTGCTAGTTGTCTCCAACGTATTGTTTGGAGCACTTTTTGCATGTCAATAGGTAGATGAAATTGCGGGTGCAGCAATTGGCAAGAAGCCGTTTCCGGTATTTGAGACCGTTGTAGGTGCTCGTGAAGTGTCGACGATTATTGATGGAAGGGCAAATTTTGCAGTTCCGATATTCACAGTCATCAATCGGGTTTATGTGACTTTTTCCAGTGATACCTGAATGTTGGGTCGGATATTGGAGACGCGCCCGAACTAGGCGATCCAAAAGGTTTGGATTGCGACGGAAAGCAAGGAGTGGCATTTCCGGAAAAATCGGTCCGAGGCGATTCGATTTCTGGAGAATGGGCCAGAGTTCTCGAACTGCCGAGTAGATCAGGTGAGCATGGGGGTGATATGTGAATATCAAGGGTATTCGATTCTGGACAGTGTTGGGGTGTTGACGGGGTTGAAGAAGATCTGTCCGAGGTTTGGACTCCGCTAAGTCGCGTTTCAGCTTGATGATGTCGGCAGGGTAGCCTCTCCAAGTGTAGTATTGGCTGAGGTCGTCTGCATGTTTGCGGAAATCAGCCTCACAGGAGCAAATTCTGCGGATGCGTAGAAATTGTCCGTAGGGAGCTGCGTGTTTGCAGCTTTTACTGTGGCCGGAGGTATAAAGCAGATAACTGTGTGTATCTCTGGGTTTGTTGAACAGATCAAATGAGATCTTGTTCTGCTGAAGGCGGACTCGTGTGTCTAAGTACGTGACTGAGTCTTTTGACCAGTCGGCAGTGATTTTAATCGATTGGTGTGCGTTGTTGCACTCCTCGATGAAGGCGAGTAGAGCCTGTTCCCCATGAGTCCAGAGCATGAATATATCGTCGATAAAGCGAAGATAAAGGAGAGGTTGGAGTGGTGTGCTCGCTAAAAGTTTCTCTTCGTGGTATCCCATAAAGATATTGGCATAAGTGGGTGCCACTTTAGTGCCCATGGCTGTTCCTCCTACTTGGAGGAATTGTTTCCCGTTAAACTCAAAATTATTACAGTGTAGTACAAGTTTGAGCAGTGAGAGAAGATTCTGGTGGGATATGCGGTAAATGGCTTTATGTTTGGTTAGGCATCGAGCAACTGCGACTAAACCTTCGTGGTTCGGGATGACACCCATAGTTACGAGTATTGTGTTACTCGGAATATTGTCAACAGCTTCAACTTTGTTGATGAAGTCTGTAGTATCTCTAACATAGGAGCGGATGAGTGGTACGAAAGGTTTTAAGTGTTCATCCACTAGACTACTGATGCGTTCGGTAGGGGACCCATTACCGCTAATAATGGGACGGCCGACAACTCTCCCCTCGAGACGGGTTTTATGGATTTTGGGCAAGAGGTAGAAGCGTGCTGTACGAGGTGACGGGTTCAGAATATTCCGCTACAATTTCTCAGAAATTTCGCCTTTGTTGAACATGTCAAACAAGAGTTTGTTGACTTGATCATTGTGTTCTGGTGTCAGGTCACGGGCGTATTCGATGTAGTATTTGGCGTCACCGAGTTGTCGCTGGGCCACGGATATATAATCAGTGGTGTTCCAGACGACGACAGCTGAACCTTTGTCTGCTTTTTTAATTTGGATCTCAGAGTTTTGAGATAAATTAGAGATTGCAGTTTCTTCTAAGGGAGTGAGATTGGTACCCATCTCTAAGATTTCAAAAAGGGACATCCTTGGTGAGGCCATAAACTCTATCGGAGGACTCACTCCAGTCACACCGACCTTTGACAGTCAGCGCCCCCCGAGTCCTATCACTCCACGGACATCGCCCATCCCGGAAATTAACTGGCACTTAGCCAACACGGCAGTCACGCCTCCCGCAGGCCCTCCTGATCACAGCCTCTACCACAATCGAATTCTTAAAAACACTTGTTATGTCTTACACTACTGTCCGTCCTACAGACGACAATACTTTGATTGACCTATATTAACTCTATAAGTTAATACATCTTCCATATCAACCGACACACTCGTCTTGTCTTGTTCATTTTCTCACCTCGTTGATTGCCTTCCCCTTACTGCCACCCCGGCAGCAATGTTCTGCTTGTCATTACCGCCGCGCTAACACTCCTACGCAATCTCGCCTTTTTCAGATCTCCCCCGAACAACCCTCCTTGTTCCTGATACTGCTAACTTGCAGTATCCTCACAAAAAGAAACTCCCCCCGCTCCTTGTTCCAACAGAACATAACCTACCTCTCTGTCCCCCGCGGCAAATAACAGTCTATTCCCGCTCCCTATGTCAATGTACATATACACTATCTTGACCATATTGGGACAAACACGCCCACCTATATCGTCATTAGACAGTTGAGAAGCTGCCTGTTCTTTGTCTTAGAAACTTCATCACACCCTTCCCGGATCACACACCTGGATCCATACCACTTTGCGGTTCTCCCAAGCACACTACCACGCAACCGGATCAAAGCCCCGGATCAGACTTCAAGCTTTGAAGTTCCGTCACCGAGCACACATCACAATCCCCCTCACCCGGATCACCCTCCCGGATCGACCCCCTGATCCGGCACTTCGATCCGGCTCCTACAGGCCATCCCAAATACACCCGGATCGACATTTACGATCCGGCACCCTAATCCGGCAAAAATCTTTTTGCTTCTCGAGGTCCACCAGCCATCCAATCAAATGGCGTCTCTTCTCTCCAGCCGGATCGGCCCGGATCACTACCTATAAATAGCGGGAACTTTTTCCACATAGATCAATCACTGCCTCTGATGAAGGAACAATAGTTCCGAAACCGGTCAGGCTGTCCAAGTGGTTACTCCGATAGAAGCCCCAATCTGAAACTTCTTCCCATATCTCATCCAATCATAGTTTTACATCCGACAGTAAGAGGAACAATATAATTCCATGAGAATGGACAAGGACATACAGTAATCGATCTAATGAATCAATCCAATCAAAATTCAGTCTCAATTTGGGGATAAAATTCAATCAGTTGCTCCAATAAATCTGATCATCCTCTAAAATAATTGAAATATGAAGATATAATAGATTTTATTGTATGACTAGCAGTGATTTCTACATTTGATTGGTCCATTGAACGTCACGTGATATCTCACAAAAGTTATATTCACTGGCCAAAATGTTATATTCACATAACTTTTGTTGACGTCACTGTGGAAGCCCATCACGCGACTCATGTCACTTCGAACACCTGTTGTGCGGCTGGCGCCAGTTGCATGATCAGACCCGATTATGGAGATAACGAAAATCTTCAGAATAGTCATAATTGTTCCATCATATTTAATGCATTCAATATGTACATACAAACCAATTGCGATTGTTTCATATAATACAACAGTTAAGTGATCCAAATTCGGTAAATACAAAGTTTTATGGACCAGAGAAAACCAATATTGATTGGTTTTATCTGGTCCTTAAACATCGTATTCACCTCACTGGAATCACATTTATTGTATAATATGCATGATATTGAACGATTTTGTCAGCTTCCTGTTCTAATCAAGATAAATTTGAATACCCCCAGATTTTATCGTACAAAATTTCACTTCCTATGATTGAATTATTCGAGAGATTAATCTTTTCAGTTGTCAATTGCCAATTTATATTGTTTGTGTTGTAGGTTGTTTGGGGGGTGCAAGCTTGATGTATGCTGGCACTATGGCCCTGGGATGTACACCGTACAAAGAAGCGCAAGCTGAAGCTTGCACCTGTTGGTCCAGATTAGGGGCCAAGGATTTATGACCCTACCTCTATCGTATCTCAAATCTATCTGTAGGAAATGCAGTGTTGTTTTCGTGCGGCTATTCATATTACCTATTTTTTATTAATAGATAAAAATAGTTCGGTTGTCCTCTAAGATCTGCATAATTTGTTAGGCTTGTTATCATGTTTTGTGAAATGTATATCATCAGCAAATGCGTAAAAATAAGCAGGCAGAAAGTTACATGTGGTTAACATTTACGGAGTTTTCTGTAGTTCTCAATGTTAACCGTATGGGACCTTGCCCCCCAATGTGGAGGGGAAACAGTCGTGTCGTGGACTAACCAAATTTAATACACATGCATTCTTTCAGTGTCAATTCTTCTATTGTCAGAGCTGTGACTTCCTGACATTGGTGAACTGTCAATGTGTATTCAGTCATTGACACGGACATTGGTGAACTGTCAATGTGTATTCAGTCATTGACTGTCAATGTGTATTCAGTCATTGACACGGACATTGGTGAACTGTCAATGTGTATTCAGTCATTGACACTGACATTGGTGAACTGTCAATGTGTATTCAGTCATTGACACGGACATTGGTGAACTGTCAATGTGTATTCAGT
The DNA here is from genome assembly GCA_036873755.1 of Hanleya hanleyi. NCBI lineage: Eukaryota > Metazoa > Mollusca > Polyplacophora > Lepidopleurida > Hanleyidae > Hanleya > Hanleya hanleyi. Next base: position 115,728 of record JAVTVY010035972.1, read on the forward strand.
CATTGACACGGACATTGGTGAACTGTCAATGTGTATTCAGTCATTGACACGGACATTGGTGAACTGTCAATGTGTATTCAATCATTGACACGGTCATTGGTGAACTGTCAATGTGTATTCATTCATTGACACGGACATTGGTGAACTGTCAATGTGTATTCAGTCATTGACACGGACATTGGTGAACTGTCAATGTGTATTCAGTCATTGACACGGACATTGGTGAACTGTCAATGTGTATTCAGTCATTGACACTGACATTGGTGAATTGTCAATGTGTATTCAGTCATTGACACGGACATTGGTGAACTGTCAATGTGTATTCAGTCATTGACACTGACATTGGTGAACTGTCAATGTGTATTCAGTCATTGACACGGACATTGGTTATCTGTCAAAGTGTATTCAGTCATTGACACGGACATTGGTGAACTGTCAATGTGTATTCAGTCATTGACACGGACATTGGTGAACTGTCAATGTGTATTCAGTCATTGAGACAGACATTGGTGAACTGTCAATGTGTATTCAGTCATTGACACGGACATTGGTGAACTGTCAAAGTGTATTCAGTCATTGACACGGACATTGGTGAACTGTCAATGTGTATTCAGTCATTGACACTGACATTGGTGAACTGTCAATGTGTATTCAGTCATTGAGACAGACATTGGTGAACTGTCAATGTGTATTCAGTCATTGACACAGACATTGGTGAACTGTCAAAGTGTATTCAGTCATTGACACGGACATTGGTGAACTGTAAATATGTATTCAACTGTCAATGTGTATTCAGTCATTGACACGGACATTGGTGAACTGTCAAAGTGTATTCAGTCATTGACACGGACATTGGTGAACTGTCAATGTGTATTCAGTCATTGACACGGACATTGGTGAACTGTCAATGTGTATTCAGTCATTGAGACACATTGGTGAACTGTCAATGTGTATTCAGTCATTGACACGGACATTGGTGAACTGTCAAAGTGTATTCAGTCATTGACACGGACATTGGTGAACTGTCAATGTGTATTCAGTCATTGAGACAGACATTGGTGAACTGCCAATGTGTATTCAGTCATTGAGACAGACATTGGTGAACTGGGATCGAGTGGGCAGATGGAGTCGTATGAGGTACGAATGTGAAGCATATGTGAGGGGGCATCTGACTGGACTTGTGTCTCGGTCGTTGTCAACATTCTGCGCATGCGCAGACAGGGAATTGTGGGAAAAGGGTATGGAAACAGACGTTTTGTGGTCGAGGTGGGCCACTAGCGTTCCGATTGGGTCGAGTGAGGTATCAATGTGAAACATATGTGAGGGGGCATCCGATGGGCTGCGTGTGGTGTTGAAATATCGGCATTCTGCGCATGCTCAGTAGACAAAGGGTATGGAAATAGACGTTTTGGGATCTAGGTGAGCCCCTAATGGGCCGATGGAGTCGTATGAGGTATCAATGTGAAGCATATGTGAAGGGACATCCGCCTGGACTAGTGTCTCGGCCGTTGTCAACATTCTGCGCATGCGCAGACAGGGAGTTGTGGGAAAAGGGTATGCAGATAGACGTTTTGGGGTCTAGGTGGGCCACTAGTGGTCCTATGGAGTCGTATGAGGTATCAATGTGAAGCATTCGTGAAGGAGCATCGGACGGGGTGGGTGCGACGTGGAACTGACGTCATTCTGCGCATGCGCAGTAGACAAAGGGTATGGAAATAGACGTTTTGGGATCTAGGTGAGCCCCTAATGGGCCGATGGAGTTGTATGAAGTATCAATGTAAAGCAGTCGTGAAGGAGCATCTGCCTGGACTAGTGTGTCGTCCGTGTTCAACATTCTGCGCATGCGCAGACAGGAAATTGTGGCAAAATGTAATGGAAATAGACGTTTTGGGGTTTAGGTGGGGCAGTATTGGTCCGATGGAGTCAAGTGAGGTATCAATGTGAAGCACACGTGAGCCAGCATCCGACTGGATGGATGTGGGGTAGGAATATCGTCATTCTGCGCATGCGCAGGCTGGCCGTAGCATGGAACTAGACATTTTGGGGCCGATATGGCCCACTAGTGGGCCAAATGGGTTGTGAGAGGTGTCAAAGTGAAGCTTTTGTGCGGTAGAGTCAGAATGGCGTGTTTTTTATTGCAAGTCGCGTCAATCTGCGCATGCGCAGTTGGGTGTAGTAAGTAAAGTGGCCATTTTGGAGAAGTGAAGGTAGGTATTTGGTGTAGAGATGGACCACTATTGCTCCGAATGCGTGGTGTAGGGTGTCATTTTGTAGCTCTCAGGGTGTAGACCCCGATTTGAAGGATGTCCAATCCATCTGTGACGTCATCAGTGACGGCATGAGTAGGAGTAGTAGCCAAAGTGGGCATTTTGGAGGTGTGAAGAAAGGCGTTTTGGGGTAGAAATGGACCATCCTTGGTCCGAATGCGTCGTGTGAAATGGCATCTTGTAGCAACGCACACCAACGCCAAGCTCAGCGCTTCAACGCCATGGCGAATTAGCCCAAAAGCTCTGATTTTCATGGAATTGTCACTAATTCATTGGAAATGCAGTGACGCCCGTCAACGTCTGCCTTAACGCCCTAGCATAACGCCTTGACGCCATGATATAGACAGATGAGAGAACAACAACAACAACAAGTTTTCATATAGTTTATTCTCCCCAATGTTACATCATACCCACGCTGGGGGAGCCGCGTTGGGTATGTTTACAATTCGAGAAGACTCTTGTCCAATCAGAGACCGCCATTTGGCGCTGCATCTGTCATATTCGTTCTTGCCCGTTAGATGTATTCTCGGCTGCACTTGTCCAATCAGAAGCCGTCCTTAAGAAAGTCCCATCTTCGGCCATGTTCGCTCTCATCCGTTTGTTCTAATCGTCGTCAGGCAGGCCTGGATATTGTTCGGGCAGCATGTCCTGAAACACATTCTGATCACATTTTCCAGGGCCTCGGTGGGTCTCGGTGGGTGGTAGCCCCATATTCTCTTCCAAGTGACGCTTGGTCATCATGATGGACCTGTGCGTGGGGTCGCCTTTCATTTCAAGCGGTAGTAAGGTATACTGTTCATATATCGCCATGGCTGTTTTCCTGGCGCATTTGGGTGTACGCCTGTTGTAAGTTATCCTGTTCCGCGTCCTCGATCGCTTCAGCGTGAGTATTGATAGCTGCTGTCACAATACGATCCCAAAAGGTAGATTCTGCCTCACTTTCCTGGGATGTAGGCTGACTATCTGAGGTCAAGCTCTCCGTATCAGTAGACAGACTGTCAGCAATCTCTGTTTCGGTATCAGTCGATACACTCTCAGCAGTCTCTGCATCCGCCTCAACGGACTTCTCGGAGTCTTCAATCCCATGTATATTTTTCTGGTGTCGCATCATATCGTAATGTCTTGTGAACGTGCGTTCACACGCAGAACAAGCATAAACCATGTTGACGGTTGAACGTCGACTGTGCGTGTTTTCGGAATACACTTGCTTTCGTAGACAGTAACGCCCGCCACCGCCCACTGTTACGTCTTAACGCCCTATCTGTACGCCTTAACGCTCGCCTCTACGTTTTAACACACTTTCTTAACGCTTTAACGTCGTTTAATGATGCGTTCGAACAAATGTTGCTTTTGTGCTATTGCTCTGACATACGCCGCTTTCCAGTTCATGCCCGAGGTTTTCAACATCGACGTTGTTCTTTCGATTTCCATATGGACTGGGTCCTTGTCCAACAATTTCATATGGGTCACGAGGTCGACATACTGCTGACATAAAGCCCGTCGTAGTCTGTGTGCCACTCTGTTATGGGCTAAAATTGCGGCTTCTTTTTTCGAATATCCTTTGTGTTGAAACTTGTTTTCTGTGGCCTTCAACGTCTCGCCCATCTCGGCGTCCATACTTTCTTTGAACAAATCCTTCCATAGCCTCGAGTTCACATTATGTTCATTCCCTTGTACGGGTTCGGGTTGGTTCTTCACGGTTGGGTGATATTCCGGGACTGATGGTATGAAGCGAACCCGCTGCTACTGCTGCTCTGCCAGGAGTGGACTCGGCGGATGGTGTAGGGGTATATGACGTTGCGGTGATTCCTCGCCGAGTAACAGGTGGGTCGTCAGCCGACGATCTTCGGGGGTATGGGCTTTTAAATCTACGAACAGGTAGCCGTACGGACGACTTGTCGCCCCTTGAAATGCCTGCATGAAATGATCGATGTTCTGAGGATAAATTTGACTACCAAACACACGGATTTGTGCTCTGTCAATGGGATTGGAGAACAACACAAAGTATTGGCAGTTCAAGGCAATATCTATGGACGCCTTCACTTGAGGAAAGAGATTCTGGGTCAAATAGATGACGGACAAATTCCGATGATGGGATCCTTTAGTAAACAAGTCGGCGACGTGTGAATTGTCCTTGGTCGCACTCATCAGATCATCTAGCACTACCACGTTGGTCTGCTCGGGGTCAAAGTAATACGGCTCGTTTATGTCGTGGGGAATCCCTGGGACGAAGCTCACATTCTGTAACCTTGTAGTTTCGTAGGCGGGCTGCCATTGGCTATAACACCAAACAACACGTGTCGGAGCTGGGGTTGCCACACCTTCCTCTAAGAACTTCATCACCCAGGACGTCTTTCCACATGCCGTAGGGCCGCTCACCGTCATCGTATAGGGATGCTCTACCGCTCTTGTTGGACCTATAGCGGAACTCGGCTGTGTCTCTTTGTTGTGTTTGCGTTGAATGTGCCTGAGCATACTATCGCGACGAGAGAAGGTTCTCTGACAGAACGTTCATGTACACGTTGATGTTGATCAGTCGACCAATACATATGGACTGCTGAGGGACACATGTTCATTCCTATATTTACAGACACTACTACCACCAACACCACCACCGGGCGTTGATGGGCGTCAACGCTCGGTGGTGGTGGTAGCTCCCATGGGACAGAGCTCTTGGATCGGAGCTCTTGGATCTCAAAGCTTGTGGAGCTCAGAGCTCGGAAATGAAGTCATCGCATGCATGCGCGCGTACCTGTGCTGCACCCGCACCCTGGTGTACCCTATTCCCTACGGTCTATAGGATACAGGGTGCAGCACAGGTACGTGCGCATGCATACGTTGGCGTCATTTCCGAGCTCGGAGCTCCACAAGCTTTGAGATCCAAGAGCCCCGATCAAAGAGCTCTGCCACATGGGATCTACCACCACCACCGGGCGTTGACGCCCGTCAACGCCCGGTGGTGGTGTTGGTGGTGGTAGTGTCTGTAAATATAGGAATGAACATGTGTCCCTCATCAGTCCATATGTATTGGTCGACTGTCGTGTACATGTACGTTCTGTCAGAGAACCTTCACTCGTCGCCATAGTATGCTCAGGCACATTCAACACAAACACAACCAAGAGACACAGCCGAGTCCGGCTGAAGGTCCAACAAGAGCAGTAGAGCATCCCTATACGATGACGGTGAGCGGCCCTACGGCATGTGGAAAGACGTCCTGGGTGATGAAGTTCTTAGAGGAAGGTGTGGCAACCCCAGCTACGACACGTGTTGTTTGGTGTTATAGCCAATGGCAGCCCGCCTACGAAACTACAAGGTTACAGAATGTGAGCTTCGTCCCAGGGATTCCCCACGACATAAGCGAACCGTATTACTTTGACGCCGAGCAGACCAACGTGGTAGTTCTAGATGATCTGATGAGTGTGGCCAAGGACAATTCACACGTCGCCGACTTGTTTACTAAAGGATCCCATCATCGGGATCTGTCCGTCATCTATTTGACCCAGAATCTCTTCCCTCAAGGGAAGGCGTCCAGAGATATTGCCTTGAACTGCCAATACTTTGTGTTGTTCTCCAGTCCCATTGACAGAGCACAAATCCGTGTGTTTGGTAGTCGAATTTATCCTCAGACCATCGATCATTTCATGCAGGCGTTTCAAGGGGCGACAAGTCGTCCGTACGGCTACCTGTTCGTAGATTTAAAAGCCCATACCCCCGAAGATCGTCGGCTGACGACCCACCTGTTACCCGTCGAGGAATCACCGCAACGTCATATACCCCTACACCATCCGCCGAGTCCACTCCTGGCAGATCAGCAGCAGCAACCCACCCCCCATACAGCGGGTCCGCTTCATACCATCAGTCCCGGAATATCACCCAACCGTGAAGAACCAACCCGAACCCGTACAAGTGAATGAACATAATGTGAACTCGAGGCTATGGAAGGATTTGTTCAAAGAAAGTATGGACGCCGAGATGGGCGAGACGTTGAAGGCCACAGAAAACAAGTTTCAACACAAAGGATATTCGAAAAAAGAAGCCGCAATTTTAGCCCATAACAGATTGGCACCCAGACTAAGACGGGCTTTACGTCAGCAGTATGTCGACCTCATGACCCATATGAAATTGTTGGACAAGGACCCAGTCCATATGGAAGTCGAAAGAACAGCGTCGATGTTGAAAACCTCGGGCATGAACTGGAAAGCGGCGTATGTCAGAGCAATAGCACAAAAGCAACATTTGTTCGAACGCATCATCAAACGACGTTAAAGCGTTAAGAAAGTGTGTTAAAACGTTGAGACGAGCGTTAAGGCGTACAGATAGGGCGTTAAGACGTAACAGTGGGCGTTGGCGGGCGTTACTGTCTACGAAAGCAAGGGTATTCCCAAAACATGCACAGTCGACATTCAACCGTCAACATGGCTTATGCTTGTTCTGAGTGTGAATTACAAAGCGTCTGGTCCGTCATTCATAATTCAGCCGTCGTCCATTAGAGAATATCCGCGTCCATAATCCAAAGACCTATTCCATATTCCATATAACAGTATTAACACCAAATTGAAAAAGACAATCATAGTATACATAAACATAGGCTTGTTTCAACAGTTTTCAGTGATGCCGGCAAGACATGATGTTCCAAAAATATCAAATCCGTATCGCTGATCAGTATTCTTAATCCATAATATTCGTTGTAGAATCGTCATCTAAAGAATGATGTAGCTCAGTCACGCTTTGATTGTCACTGTTCATATGAGTACCATGAGGATCTTGAAGTATATGGGTTCATACGGCCCCTAGCCCCGGGTTAAGCGGAATTAGACACAAGTTACGAAACGTAACGCCATAGATCTTGCACGCTACGCTCGTATTTTGCTATCAGCATGCGATATGTATCGCCAAATTTGAGAAACTTTGAGTGGAGGCGCTTGGTGGTGTAGCCCTGTTTTATAAGTTTCTGCAACAATGTTTTATGACGTTGATTAAAATCGTGACATTTAACACAGGATCTGGCAAATGCTACTAGGCGTGATATGTATACGCCATATGCAGGGCCCACTGGAATATTACTGTCCAGAAAGGGATAGTTTACGATGTCGAAATTGTAATCATCTCTTTTGTCATATTGTCGACGAGAGAGAAGGCCCGCTTCATTTTTATAAAGATATAGGTCTAAATACGATGTACCTGTAGGGTTATCTGTAGTTGCCTTCAAATCCAGTGAAGGTGGATTTATATCCTTCACTGCGTCATTTATATAGCAATTATCCACAGCGAGAAGATCGTCTATATAGCGTTTGTTGAATGAGAAGGAACGGGCTTTGAATAGATCGGTTTTTGAAAGCGCCTGCATATAGTCATATTCATAAGAGAACAGATATAGGTCAGCCAATAGGGGTGCACAATTAGTACCCATTGGAATACCTATATGCTGTTGATATATTGTGTTGCCAAATTTCACATAGATATTTTTAATGAGAAATTCAAGCAACTCTATAAACAAAGAAACATCCCATGAATGATATCTCTTGCATGTAGTAGAACTAAAGAATGCTTTATGGCTTCCGACATTAATATATCTACGATCAGTTTTCTTGAACACAGATACTATTAATGAACTTAGAGGGTCAATAAGGCCCTGATGAGGGATTGTGGTATAGAGAGTCGAGAAATCCCATGTAGATACATGTCTATACGGTATGTGACCTTTAGCATCAAGTTCTTCCGTAAGACATTTTGAGTTTTTCAATATCCACATACATTCAATGCCAGAGTTTTTAGAAATAGTGGCGCAATACCTTTCCCAAAATGCTTTTACCTCCTGAAGGGCCCTCGTCAACAGGGTTGGAAGAAGCTTGTTGATGCAGCTTCTAGAACCAGCTATGAATCTAGCTTTGTATGGTGATTTATCCATTTTGGGAGTCCAGTATACTTTTGGTATATCGTTATGTTTGGTTGGAAGACAAATACCTCTTTCCTTGAGAAACGTTTTGTGATTGTTAAATAAATCTTCCAGAGTAAAAGCAGTTTTAGAGTAAGTAGACGTATTTGATGATGATATGTTTACACTCAATTCTTCAACCAGCACCTGGTAATAGTAATATTTACATATGAATATTATATTATTTGGAGCTTTGTCTGCTGGGACTATGACGAATTTACTCTGGAGATTTGCTAGAACTTCTTGCGAATTGGGGCTTCTCAGTACTTGTTTTGCTTGGAGAAGGGTACTTCTGTCAATATGGCGGATTGTTTCAACGACCTTGCTCTTGGTGAGGTCCAGCCAATCATCGAGTACTGTAGGTTCAACTTTTTCTCGCTTAGACCAATCAATAACGTGCTGTTCTAAAGCAGACAGGACTATCTTCTGGTCGGCCTTCAGATTTATATTTTTTGGCTCTCTATATTTAGGTCCCTTCATCAGGAGTAATCTTAGGTCTTTATCACTCACCACATCAAGGTTACCAGTCACAATATGTTTGCATGGTGTATAGATAAAGTTCGACGATTCACAATCACAACTATAGCCCCCCGACGTGTATAAGTTCCAGTCAAACTCCTTGACAGCATTAGAGTAATTGAATATTTTGGTGGCTATAGATTTAGTATACTTATATGAAATGCAAGGAGGTTCTGTAAACTTAAAATAGTTTGGTATAGTATTGCGTACCTCTGGATCATTCAGGATTCGAGGTAAATTAATAATGTCCAGTCCTTTATCTAAGTAGTTGAGTTTCAAAAAAAGCCGATCTTGGGATGTTTCGATTATGTTCACTGGACGATACAACCGAAAATACGCTATATCTTGACATACTTTAGAGATTTGGGGTGGTATTATATTTCCTGAGGACGCAGATTTTTGTATATCTCTGACTATATGATTTAAAGCTCTCAGAGGTAACGCATACAGAACTGTACGTCAGCTATGCGTACTATTGGGTGTGTTAGTTAAACCCATTAAGTAATTTAAAGTGATATGATCGTGAATCATCGCACTATTAAACTTTCTCCAACCATGGCTGCGATGTCTCCGTTGATGGGGTTTAAATAGCTGGGTAATATTGGATATATTTGAACGGCGGTTTGTAACATTGCCGAACTCACTGACATTATCATTTAAACCATACGGAAACACTGAGCCAAGTTCTAGCATCCAGAATAGTTCCCGCTCTCGGATTTTTCTCTCAAATCCAAAGGGGGGATCCTTGGCAGATGAATAGACGACGTCTATGATCTGAATACTGAAGTTGTCCCAGCCATGGTCGGGTCCAGAAAAATGCTTACCTATAAGCAATTGCTTTTTCCTAACGGATTTTCTCTGACCATTCACCCTAAGTTGGAGTCTTTGGGTGGTCTTGCCAACATACTGTTGACCACACTTCTTACAGGAAACTAAATAAATACAGTTTGTAGTAGAACAACAAAGATCAACATACGAGTTTACAGAATATGAGTTACCAGTTAACGCGGAACTAAATGACGCTGAAGTATTAAAGAGTGGACACGTGAGACATCCACGGGGTCCACATATAGAAATCTTGAAATTATTACATGTAGAATTTGGTGCTAAACAATCATCAAGCGCAATGTTACAAGGTTTGATGTCATGACCTTGCTTTGCCGTCAGAAATATATCTGTCATTTGGATTGAAAAAGGTCTTAGTGCATTTCGAACTATTAGAGACTCGGCCGAACTATTAGAGACTGTCACCAGACATTACGATATGATGCGACGCCAGAAAAATATACATGGGATTGAAGACTCCGAGAAGTCCGTTGAGGCGGATGCTGATACAGAGACTGCTGAGAGTGTATCGACTGAAACCGAAACAGAGATTGCTGACTGTCTTGTCTACTGATACGGAGAGCTTGACCTGAGATAGTCAGCCTACTTCCCAGGAAAGTGAGGCAGAACCTACCTTCTGGGATCGTATTGTGACAGCAGCTATCAATACTCACGCTGAAGCGATCGAGGACGCGGAACAGGATAACTTACAACAGGCGTACACCCAAATGCGCCCCTGCATCAGGAAAACAGCCACGGCGATCTATGAACAGTATACCTTACAACCGCTTGAAATGAAAGGCGACCCCACGCACAGGTCCATCATGAAGACCAAGCGTCACTTGGAAGAGAATATGGGGCTACCACCCACTGAGGCCCTGGAAAATGCGATCAGAATGCGCAAACAACTGTTTCAGGACATGCTGCCCGAACAATATCCAGGCCTGCCCGACGCCTATTAGAACAAACGGATGAGAGCGAACATGGCCGAAGATGGGACTTTCTTAAGGACGGCTTCTGATTGGACAAGTGCAGCCGAGAATACATCTAACGGGCAAGAACGAATATGACAGATGCAGCGCCAAATGACGGTCTCTGATTGGACAAGAGTCTTCTCGAATTGTAAACATACCCAACGCGGCTCCCCCAGCGTGGGTATGATGTAACATTGAGGAGAATAAACTATATAAAACGTTGTTGTTGTTGTTCTCTCATCTGTCATACTTGTTGTTGTTGTTGTTGTTTTTCTCTCATCTGTCTGTATCATGGCGTCAAGGCGTTCTGTTAGGGCGTTAAGGCGGACGTTGACGGGCGTCACTGCATTTCCAATGAATTAGTGACAATTCCATGAAAATCAGGGCTTTTGGGCTAATTCTCCAGGGCGTTGAAGCGTTGGGCTTGGCGTTGGCGGGCGTTGCTACAAGATGCCATTTCACACGACGCATTCGGACCAAGGATGGTCCATTTCTACCCCAAAACACCTTCCTTCACACCTCCAAAATGCCCACTTTGGCTACTACTCTTACTCATGACGTCACCTATGACGTCACAGATGGAGTGGGCATCCTTCAAATCGGGGTCTCCACCCCGAGAGCTACAAAATGACACCCCACACGACGCATTCGGAGCAATAGTGGTCTATCTCTACACCAAATACCTGCCTTCACTTCCTCAAAATGGCCACTTTACTTACTACACCCAACTGCGCATGCGCAGGTTGACGCGATAAATAACACCCCAAAGCGTCTATTTCCATTCCCTTTTCCCACAATTCCCTGTCTGCGATTGAGCAGAATGTTGAACACGGACGACACACTAGTCCAGGCAGATGCTCCTTCACGACTGCTTTACATTGATACCTCATACAACTCCATCGGCCCATTGGGGGTTCACCTAGATCCCAAAACGTCTATTTCCATACCCTTTGTCTACTGCGCATGCGCAGAATGACGTCAGTTCCACGTCTATTTCCATTCTCTTTTCCCACAATTTGCTGTCTGCGCATGCGCAGAATGTTGAACACGGACAACACACTAGTCCAGGCAGATGCTCCTTCACGACTGCTTTACATTGATACCTCATACGACTCCATAGGACCATTAGTGGTCCACCTAAACCCCAAAACGTCTATTTCCATACCCTTTTCCCACAATTCCCTGTCTGTGCATGCGCAGAATGTTGACAACGGCCGAGACACTAGTCCAGGTCCGAGGCCCCCTCACATATGCTTCACATTGATACCTCATACGACTCCATCGGCCCATTAGGGGATCACCTAGATCCCAGAACGTCTATTCCGATACACTAGTGGTCCACCTCGACCGCAAAACGTCTATTTCCATACTCTTTTCCCACAATTCCCTGTCTGCGCATGCGCAGAATGTTGACAACGACCAATACACTAGTTCAGTCAGATGCCCCCTCACATATGCTTCACATTGATACCTCATACGACTCCATCTGCCCACTTGGGACCCACCTCGGTCCCAAAACGTCTATTTCCATACCCTTTGTCTACCGCATATGCGCAGAATGACGATTTTCTAACCCCACACCCACCCCGTCGGATGCTCCTTCACGAATGCTTCACATGGATACCACGTACGACTCCATCGGATCACTAGTGGCCCCCTAGACCCCAAAACGTCTATTTCCATGCACTTTGTCCACCGCGCATGCGCAGAATGACGATATTTCAACCCCACACCCAGCCCATCAGATACCCCTTCACGAATGCTTCACATTGATACCTCATACGACCCAATTGGACCATTCATACCCGATACAGGCATTTTCCCGTATAGATTTAACATGCAAATGTTCGAATCAGGGGAGATAACCAGGAATATGTCAAAAATCACAAAAGTGCATCAAGAGTTACCTCCCCATTGGAACTCTTCTGTGTTGGAGGTAGTTTTCGGTCTCTTGAGCTGGTGGCGTCCCCTGTCGGATGCTCCCAAGGGCATCAAGTGTTACCTCCTTCGAAAATATGACTTTAAATCAGTAGACTATACTACTAAGCAGGTAACTTCAGGTTTGTATACCGGGATGCATACAAATGCTAATACTTTCTTTGTTTTTGGTACATTTCTGTCTCTACTGTCATGAGGCAATATTGTTACCCGGTATGTGATCTCGAAAAAAATCAAATGAATATATGTATATAAATTTTAGGCCATTGCTACAACGCGCCTGCGCGATAAAACTATATCATTCAGGTATAAAATATCCATTCGCCTTACCAAACTCGCCACAGCGCATGCCCCGTTTCACAATCTCACTCCACTATGACCCTGCCGCCAATAGCGGAAGATGACCTTTACGACGTGACTATGACACGGTTCATTTTGAATCCGACCCAACAACTCCTTCAGTTTTGCACACAAGCGAACTGCTTTTCATGTCCTCTGCTCATATAAACGGAGAAAATAATCTCTAGCTCATTCTTTTTAACGCTAGGTCAAGAGAGGTATTATGCAGAATTGAAAAATAAACGAAAAGTTCGGCAAACTATGATTTTACTGTATATGATGTCATTTCCGGCAGTGCGCTTGCTCGGGTGGGATACCTGTACAAAAATCTGACTGGTGACTGGATTCTTATCATGCTTCATTGAGGTGGTTGTCCCTGTACATCCAGTATATCATTAAGGGCCTCAGTTCCCCCAGACAGCTTATCGTAAGAGTCGACTAAGTGGACATCCGTGGGATGTCCGTGTGTAAAAATGAATGGGTCCCGGGTGTGAAAAAATAGGACGCAAACGTCGTGATACGACTGAAATATTGTCGTATGCGACGTTAAATCATATTCACTCAGTCACTCACTCACTCACTCACTCACTCACACACACCGTATGCCATTAATCTTATGTCGAAGGAAATTAATTCAGCCTGCTGGTGACGTCACAAGGACGCCCCCAAACCGGAGGTATGCATATATACCCAACGGTCATGAATATGGTAACCATGCTATCCCTACCGATATCAAATCAGGAACTAGGGGAGGCAACTCTACAGATACCAATATAAGAGATATGCTAGACGGTATAGACAAAATACTGCAAAAATTTTGTTGAGTGTAAAACGTGCTACGTTGATCAACAAGTTACATATGGTCAATTCCACAGTGACTGATGGGATAAACAGCGCCCACTCAACAAAATTCTGACAACAGCACATCTTTAGAATGTTACTGGTCTTGGTTTTAGAGTTATGATAGCAAAGGCAACATATCAAACAGCTCATAAACACCAGGGCTTTGGGTCATACCTGCATGCTGTGTTTGCCTGGTGCCCGAAGGCAGCCTTGAGACTGATGAAACTTTTGACGACCACTGTTTTCAACGTAACTTAACCAATGTGCACTTGCTATCTAAATACCAGTCTGTATGGGTCTTTGCTGTTATAAATCTCATCATCTTCAATCCAATTGAATCAGGGAGGACTTGTTCTCGTCTATAGACCATCTCGGGCATTATGACTTGTCGGTGTTGCATCCTCGACTACATTTTTTCCAACCCTTGATGTTCCTGAGTATTCGGTTTGAGGTGGATAAATAAATTCCCATAAGGCGAAGAGATGACATCTTCATACGTTTTCGTTAAGTAGACTAGTAGTGAAGGATAAGTACGACTATGTACTGAGGGAATTTGATGCTTGTCGACGGGGTTATTAAAAAGATCAACATACTGACAATTCAAACCGATTTGCTCCAAAGGAACAAGTTATCTTTTATAAGTAACAGATACGTTATCGTAGTGAGGTTGTTGGGTGCAGAAGTATAAAGGCCCCGTGACCTGTTTGGCCTCTGCCATAAAATCGTCCCCCTATTTTCAGGCAAAACGCTCATGCGCACGATGACTTCACACTTCACTTCACACTACGACCAGGACACTGTATTATTCCACACAACAGCCATAATACACGCCACATTTGGATCACGTATGATTCATATATCATAGTCCTACAGCAGGCTCCCTATCCGGATACACATGCGTACAATGACGTCACAGGACAACGTCACACGACATCCAGGATATACAGAGCATTTCCATCATAGCTCTCTAGATTTGTATCTAATTACAAGCGTCTAGTCCGTCATTCATAATCCAGCCGTCGTCCATTAGAGAATATCCGCGTCCATAATCCAAAGACCTATTCCATTTCCATATAACAGTATTAGCACCAAATTCAAAAAGACAATCATAGTATACATAAACATAGGCTTGTTTCCTGCAAGAGAGAAGCGGTCAACAGTTTTCAATGATGCCGGCAAGACATCATGATGTTCCAAAAATATCAAATCCGTATCGCTGATCAGTATTCTTAATCCATAATATTCGTTGTACCGCTTATGCCGTTGCTAGGGGCCGTGTGGTCATATCATCCAAGTTGCCAAATGAACAGGTACAATAATCACGACTCGTTAGATTCTTGGTATGTGCTTTAGAATAGGTTAACCGGAAGACTATACTGTGAAGACATGTGGCTCTGTCAGTATGTCGGCACCTCTTCCCACTTCCCTTATATGTGTTGTAATTTTTACCTGTATATGGCGAGATTCTGCTGGTGGACGTTTCGTCCCCGAGGCCCGCACCCTGTGCAGACCTTTTGGTCTTTGATATATGTTGGCATTTGTGGGAAGTTGATACTGGGTCGACATCGGGCCTTACAGACTAGTCTTTTGTGTTAAATGCCGTCATTTTCATCTGACGACGATACAGCTCATCAATTCCCAGCGTACGAGTTGTCACAGCGAAACAGCTCACCAATTACCAATATACGAGTTGTCAGAGCATTTCCATCATAGCTCTCTAGATTTGTATCTAATACCGCTTATGCCGGTGCTAGGGGCCGTGTGGTCATATCATCCAAGTTGCCACATGAACAGGTAAAATGAAAGCGTACCTAGATACAACATATATCACGAATCGTTAGATTCTTGGTATGTGCTTTAGAATAGGTTAACTGGAAGACTATACTGTGAAGTCATGTGGCTCTGTCAGTATGTCGGCAGCTTTTCCCACTTCCTTTATATGTGTTGTAATTGTATTACTCTGCACAGCGAGAGCTTCATTGCGAGATCATGCACGCCACATTTGAACCCGATATGGTCCAATTATGGCCATAAAATCCCTCAACAGGCATTCCTACCGAGTGCGCATGCGCATAATGATGTCAACAGCCCTAATACTACACACCTCTTATTCCCCAATATGAGTTCATTCCATTGAACCCTAAACGACTATATTATACTGTGTGCCCAGACAGACCTACAGAGACCCACTTCCAATACATAGAATATTATGATACTTACGAGAGCGATAATCAACTGCATCCCGATGGCCGCTGGGCCTGAGGCCCCAGTCTCAAGTGTCGGTCCTGGTTGGTACATGGCACACGTTCGAATCCCCAAACTGACATCAAATGTCACTCTCCCACCTCCTCCCAATTACCCATCCCCACAACTCCCCAATTCCGAACTATGTAGGCGGTCTATATACTAATGATGGCATCACTACCGGTCCGTATGTAGCATGTAACACACCCTTTCCAGCATAGACTAACACCAAAGTGCAAATATAATCTCATTACCCAAGGTCGAAGTTCACCACAACTGCACCACCGCGTTTGTATACTATTGATCACATACCTTCAGCGTCACGTATGTAGTACGTACAACACTTTCCTGTATTGGCCTACACATCATTGCCAAAGGTCAATTCACAACTCATAACGCCACCACCTCGCTTTTACGCTACTTGCTTCACCTCCGAATCCGAGCTCTGTAGGTGGTATATATATTTATGATGACGTCACTCCTTTTCACGTGATTAGCATGTATAACACTTTTCCACATAGACCCACACCACAGTTCAGCCGCCATTCCCCCATCACATCAAATGTGCTTCTTTATATACTACTTCAGCACACATTAAAACCTGGTACACTCTAGTTTTGCCCTCTGTACAAATCATTGTGGCTGTAGTTTGTGACTGTGGTTAAAAGGGTGGAGAATGAAGCGTTTGGTCGGCGTCTGGTCGTACAGACTTGTGTTCTATTAAGAACGTGCATTCTACTAATATCTTATCCGTTTGGATCGTTTCTCCCATCTGACGGTCTCATAATTTATTACGTCATTGCTCTTGGGTATTTGTATCTAATAAGCCGGTGCTAGGGGCCGTGTGGTCATGCCATGCAAGATGTCCACATGAACAACTACAATAAAAGCGTGGCTGAGATACATATCATCACAGGGATCATTTTTGCCTCTTGTGATATGTTAGATATACAGTCAGAATATTGACCTTTGTCATATGACTTCTTGTCAGTACGCCGTCATCTTTTCCCACCACGCATATGTTGCGTTTAACCAGAGCGTGAGTTCGAGTAACAAATTCCATTTGCTTCCAGCACACGGCCATATCCGTTTATACTCGAATCTAGAATGATATCGCTGCCTTTCGCAACGGAGCCATACTTTTCAAATGGCGTATTAAAGTAAAAGCCTGGGGTATTCCGACAAAATATCATGGTATTTCTTGTGCTTGTTGTGATCCACAGATTTGGTATTGCAGAAGCTCTCCCGAGGTTGTAGTCTATCTAACAGTATCGATACAGTTTTATCAAACCCCAATTTCTACACAGTTTACGTGGTGCAGAGAGATCGACTTTGCAATCCGCTTGTAAAGCTCCGTTCTTAGATATCCTTCCTTTTTTCTATGACGACAGGAACAATTATTATTATTATTGTTATTTCAACACGTTATGTTAATTTTTCCGTTTCGCAATCCACCCGGACCACTTTACGTCAAAGTATTGTATAATTTAATGCTTTGTCACAGAATGTTTTCACTCAAGGCATGGTGCTGAGTAAACGCTTTGTTTAGGTCAACGTTAGAGATAATACATGTGGGAGATGCCTCTGCTTTGAATCGCTCAACATAGGTCTTGTAATGCCAGGTCAATCCCTCCGTCCCTCCGCCATATCATTTATTGTTCATCACATCTTCCCAATTGTACATTGGGCACACGGCAACTAGTGCCATCACTATCTCTTCCACGCAAAAATTCTTCTCCTGAACTGTCTCTTATTGGTAGACTAAACGCACTCTTCTTTGAAGATACTGCATCTAGTTACTTTGACATTAACGTCACTATCTTGTACAGCACAGATGGCATCCATTGGATTGGAGCGATATGCAAGAGGTGGGAAAAACTGACGACGTCTGGCGACTAAAAAGCAACCATATGACTCTACAGGACAGAATTCGTCGACACCCAAGCAGCCCCAGTCGCGCTTTCATTGCAGCTGTTCATGTGGAGACCATGAAGCATCCACACCCTCCCCCAGGACCGGCTCAAGTGGAACTAGATGCGCCAGCTCGGGAACTCTGATGACAGACCAAACCAAACAACCCATCCGATGTCAACGGATGAGCACCATGGACGTCGGATGGAGTAAACGCCCCAGCATGGGGAAACAGCTAACCGATACAGCGAACCGAAGCGAATGCCCGATACAGCGAACCGGCTATATCTAGCTTGAGTTTCTCAAATACGTGAACAGGGAAACTAGAAAGGAATCTCGATATCAACTCTTTGAAAGCAGCGAGCACTGTGTACACCTTGTTCAAACTGACTCTTACGCAACCCGAAATTAGTTTACTAGAAAAGGCTTATCATTTGTCTCAACACCTATTTTAGATCAGTTGGAACAAATGCCCCTTAATTTCAGTGACGTAGATTCTTCTCTTCGACATGTTGAACTCAAATATTTTTTCCTGGACAGGGAAGCGGGGTATGACGGCACTAAAACTCCATTTGAAGTCCACTTAGAGACCAGCCGACCACCAGCTCTGCTTTCAAATTATTTCGTTTAAAAGTCCGTATATGAGATTTTGCGTACACAATCATCCCTGCATGCCAATGACAACCTGTCTCAAGCCGAACATATAGCTCTCACTTCATTATCGCGGCTTGATAATATGGTCATTAAACCTGTCGATGGGCTACGGTGGTAATGTACAAAAACTTGTATGTACGTGAAGCCCTTAGGCAGCTAAATGATGTGAATTATTATATTCCTATACAGAAATCCTTTGTGCCTTAAAACCGAAATATGATCAAGGAAATATTATGGACAGATATGCTCCTATTACTAAAAAGAATATTTATATATGACTGATCCGAGTCAGCGCCGTCCTAGAATATTTTATTTGCTACCAAATATACACAAGGCAACTACTCGTGGCTCCAACCTCGAATGCCGAAGAGGAGACCAATTGTGGCTGATGCTAGAAGTGTATCAGCTAAGGTAGCTGAGTACCTAGTCATGTGTCTCAACCCTATTTCTCAACAACATGCCAGTTATCTCCGGGATACGCCCCATTTCCTTGACATTTTATCATCCCACTCGTTCTCTTCCAATATTTTTCTCTTTACATTGGATGTTGAATCCTTATACACTAATATTGACAATGACGATGACCTCCAGATTATAGTTGATACATTAGCTAAAAATCCGTCTACCCGTCGGAGCGATTCACTGTTCATGATGTTACTTTTTTGCGCCCAGCTATGCTAACATATATATGGCCAGATGGGAAAATAGGGCTCTGTTAGAATGTCTTATACAACCACTTCTATGGAAACGCTATATAGACGACATTTTTGGGATTTGGGGCGGTAGTATTAACGAATGTCATGTTTTCGTTGACATTTTGAACTCACATCCGCCTAATATCCGCCTCCAGACTAACCTGCAGTTACATTCTCTTCCATTTCTTGATGTTATGGTTTATAAAGACAATTCAATTCTATGGGAATTTTCGATACAAATGTTTATTTCAAGCCCACAGACAGCTGCCAGTTGCTGCATCCGAATTCTTTTCATCCGCATTATACTTTCCCGGGCATTTTTGCGCATTTGTAATAATGTATGCGATTACCAGTCTGCTTGCTCTATTTTGATTTAGGCACTTAGAAAAAGAGACTACTCTGGTCGTAAACTTCGGAAAATTAAAACCGATGTTATTCAACTCTTTGACGAGCCTAGGCGTCAAAAAGCATCAAAACGATCTTCACATCTGCCACTAATCCTTGCATATTCGCCTTCTGTGCACTCAACTATTCATTTTATCCGAAATGTTTATGATAGGTTGAATATCAAACTATCTGGCTCACTACCGGCAATTAAAATTGTTTACAGTAGACAAGCGAACCTTAGTGAGCACCTGGTACGCACTCGTCTACGTTGATATTCGTTTAATACGTGGTCTTTATTTGTTGAGTCATTTATTCGCCGGTAGCGACGCTTATTTTTCTATCAGACACTCACTTTTTGACCGCTAAGCTCATTTCAGGTTCCACACCTTCACAGGTTGACGCACAGTTAAATTATGACACTACACCTGTGCAGCCCAGAATTTTCAAACCAATCAGTATTAAATAGAGGGCGCTGCCAATCATTTATCCCGATTATTCGGGCTCATATGATTTCCACCAATCATATTGAATAGGGGGCGCTGCAAATAACTTCTCCCGATTATCCGGGTACTTGACTTGTACAAGAATATTATGGATTAAGAATAATGATCAGCGATACGGATTTGATATTTTTGGAACATCATGATGTCTTGCCGGCATCATTGAAAACTGTTGACCGCTTCTCTCTTGCAGGAAACAAGCCTATGTTTATGTATACTATGATTGTCTTTTTGAATTTGGTGCTAATACTGTTATATGGAATATGGAATAGGTCTTTGGATTATGGACGCGGATATTCTCTAATGGACGACGGCTGAATTATGAATGACGGACTAGACGCTTGTAATTACCAGTTGTTTTCGCTTCACAGCACTCATCTTAGCACATTTCTACCGGTGTTTTAAGCCAACCTCTGGCTATTTCATTGATGATTTTATTCTTATGTTCGTTTTAACTACTTGATATTATCTGCCGGTTGTTTGGCTTTACACCGTGGGCAAGGCTTGATGCCGTCTATGCCAGCCCCAATACCGAATTCCGTATTGTCTGTCACGTGTTCCGTGGTTCGGCTGAAATATCGCCGAACACGACTGCATATATACATTTTTTCACTCGCTCCTCCTGGTAAAGTCTTTTAATAGCCGAAAGCGCTAGAGAACATTACGAGATTATGTCTTGTATGTTTACTGTTTATATCTATACATAGTTGTATATAGCGGGTGTCGGGCTATAACATACTACCATATAACATGTTTATTCCTACATTTATGTATTTTTAGCAATTTTGCTTTTCTCCCAGCCGATCAGCGTTTTAACCTTGGGGCATTGTTTTACTTTTATCACTGGTCCTTTGGCTTTATTCTGTTCTCTGTTAGACTTCCCAAACATGAAGGTCACTATTATCTCCAGTAAGGAATCAAAGTTTGGTCCAGTCTTGCGTATTTCTCGCAAGGATTAACAGATAGGCATTGTATAATGGACGACCCAGATATTTTAGTATGATATATATACACAACTTGTACACAATAACAGTTTATTCCACCTCAAATAAAGCCCATCCTGCCTGTCGAACAAAATTAACCGCGTCCGAAAGTCTATCCATCCGGCTGCAGTCAATGTGAATATCACTCAAGAATTTCACAACATATCCGACAAATGTTTGTCCTACGCTTCTTAACACAATTCATCGGCATTATAAAAATGCCATTGGTGGTCTTCTGAAGAAGCTATGCAAACACTGCCAGATGGAGCTTCTCCTCGGCTCATTGAGTTTACGAAACGCTCTTTCTCCCGTAGACATAAACAGATTAAACCTAGACTGGTCGACAAGGTACGGCGCCGTAAAAGGGACATGGAAATTATTTTTTTCAGCCCCTATTTTTTTTTTTTTTTTTTTTAACGACTTAAAAAAAAAAAAAAAATAGGGGCTGAAAAAAATAATTTCCATGTCCCTTTTACGGCTCCGTAACAAGGTAATCGGGATGATCAACAAACTAAGCCACTCGCATCTGAAAGCTGTCGATGACAATGTACTTCGGGCGGATGTACCATCTTCGCCACCGCCTAAAATGCATTCTTCTTCTGGGCATTGGCCATCTCAGTCACCACCTTTGCAAACTTCTGAGTCACCACGATTCACCTTCCGCCAGAAATGAACTTCGGCATTACCCGATTTCATTACGGAATTCCTTCTCGAATGTGGAGCTTCATGAACATGCCCTTATAGGTGAACGTGATGAGGACGTATCCGATTGGGAATTCTTATATGACTTTCCACTTTTACCGAATAGCTCTCGTTTGTCATCCACATTCCCGTCTTCGTGTCATGATAAGAAACGACATAGGAAAAAGGATATTCCCATTCATGATTGTGATGCCAAAAAAGCTCGAACTGCTGCTTCCGATTTTTTCCAGTCAGAAACAATTTCCACGGAGAAACAAACTTTCTCGGATCAAGCCACGAAGACATCCGGACTCTCTACCAGAGGGACTGGCCTCTCACGGTTTTCTAAACTCAGGAATGAACTTCGTTGCATTCAACCAACCCATTTGGTCTTAAGGGACTCCAATCTTAATAGGATATCCATTTCGGAACCAGACTGGCATATCTTTGCTTTGCCGGGCTTCACGATTAAAAAACTGACTTACTTGCTCACATGCCTAATATCAAACATATTGTTCTTAACATAGGCATCAAGGATCGAAGCGATAACATACGAAATGTTAAATCCCTCTTCTCCAACTTTAAGGATCAAATTAGAAAGTCCTTCCCTGAAGCTAAACTCACTTTCAATCCTGTGGTCATGTCACATGGTTTTTCTCCTGAATTGTCTCTTATTGATAGACTAAACGCACTCTTCTTTGAAGATACTGCATTTAGTTACTTTGACACCGACATCACTATTTGTACAACAAAGATGGCATCCATTGGATGCCCAATACAGCGAACCGGCTATTTCTAGCTAGGGTTTCTCAAATAGCTGCTCAGGAAAACTAGATAGGAATCTCGATATCAACTCTTTGAAAGCAGCTAGCACTGTGTACAACTTGTCCAAACTGACTCTTACGCAACCCGAAATTAGTTTACTAGAAAAAGGCATTTGTCCCAACACGTATCTTAGATCAGTCGGAACAAATGCCCCTTAATTTTAGTGACGTCGATCCTTTTCTTCGACATGTTGAACTCAAATTTTTTTCCTGGACAGAGAGGCGGAGTATGATGACACTAACAACTCCATTTAAGTCCACTTCGAGACCAGCAAACCATCAGCTTTGCTCCGAAATTATTTCGATTAAAAGGTCCGTATATGAGTTTGTACGTACACAACCATCCCTGCATGCCAATGACAACCTTTCTCAAGCCGAACGTACAGCTCTCACTTCATTATCGCGGCTTGATAATGTGGTCATTAACCCTGCCGATAAGGGCGGGGCTACGGTGGTAATGGACATACACTTGTATGATGGGAATTATTATATTCCTATACAGAAATCCGTACTGCCTGAAAACCAAAATATGATCAAGGAAATATTGACAGATATTCTCCTTGGGAACCATATCACTAAAAAAGAATATTTACATTTTCCGCGTCAACACCAATCGCAATGAGTTTGTATTTGACCATTCCGGCTATCTGCAAATTAAAGGGACGGCTATGAGCAAGCATTTTGCGCCCAGCTATGCTAATATATATATGAGCAGATGGGAAAACAAGGCTCTCTTACAATGTCTTATTCAACCACTTCTTTGGAAACGCTATATAGACGACATATTTGGAATTTGGGGCGGTAGTATAGACGAATTTCATGTTTTCGTTGATATTTTGAACTAAAAAAACCCAATATCCGCTTACAGAGTAAATAACCTGCAGTTACATTCTCTTCCATTTCTTAATGTTATGGTTCATAAAGGCAGCCGATTTAATTCCATGGGAATGTTAGATATAACGGTTTATTTCAAGCCCACAGACAGCCACCAGTTGCTGCATCGGAGTTCTTTTCATCCGCATTATACTTCCCCGGGCATTGTCAAATCGCAGTTTCTGCGATTTTATGCGATTACCAGTCGGCTTGCTCTATTTTGATTCTGGCACTCAAAAAAGAGGCTACTCTGGTCGTAAACTTCGGAAAATTAAAACCGATATTATTCAACTCTTTGACGCGCCTAGGCCTCAAAAAGCACCAAAACCTTCTTCACGTCTACCACTAATCATTTCATATTCGCCTTCTGCACACTCAACTATTTATTTTATCCGAAATCTTTCAGATTGATTGAATATCAAACTATCTGGTTGACTACCGGCAATTAAAACTGTTTACAGTAGACAAGCGAACCTTAGAGAACACCTGGTACGCGCTCGTCTACGCTGATATTCGTTTCATACATGACCTTTATTTGTTGAGTCATTTATTCGCGGGTAGCGACGCTTATTTTTCTATCAGTCACTCACTCTTTGGCCGCTAAGCTACGCATGTGCAGCCTAGAATTTTCAAACCAATCTGAATTGAATAGAGGGTGCTGCCAACCATTACCCCCCGATTATTCGGGCTCCTATGATTTTCACCAATCATATTGAATAGGGGGCGCTGCAAACCACTTCTCCCGATTATCCGGGTACTTGGCATCTATCCCCTACCCCTATTACCAGCGATTTCCGCTTCACAACACTCATTTTAGCACATTTCTCCCGGTCGAACAATGTCATACAAAGCTTGAATCGGTAATGTAAAATCAAAGTCTGGTTGTCTCTGAATCCCGATTTGGAGATTTGGAGATGGGACTGGAAATTGGGGAATCTAGATCTCCTGCCTCTAGAATATCCTGATGGATGAAGACTGTTTTCAGATGAACGGAACTCTTCAAAATTCTGATCACCAACCCTAGTTCTAGTTCGGGAACGTGACCGATCTCTATACCGGGAATGGCGGTCGGATGAACGTACTCTAGGAACCTCTGCAACTCACTTGAATCCTCGATTCCATTATCAAAATGGGTCAGATCTTTCGGTATGCTCCGATCATCATCCCAATGATCTGATGTCGATGTCCGAGTGCGAGGTCGAGATCGAGACTGGGGTCGATGCCTCTTATGCACCACGACGGTAGAAGAACTCAAAAGTCCGGTTACCACTAGAGTCATTCCTATTTTTCATAGAACCCAGCTTTCCGGATCCCTGACCCGGACCTTCCGAACTACGGGACCACGAACGGTAACGAGACCCGGAACGAGTACACGACGGCCGTCGCGGGATATCTCGGGCAGAAACTCCCGAAGCCCGATCCCGAACCCGGGACCGGGTCGTATTTTCCACGACCCCGGACGGCGGGAAGGCAGGGGATTCAACAGCATTACTTCCTGGTGGATTATGCGTCTCATTACCCGGAGAGCCGTCTGGGTCCGACCCGGGGAATCGAGAATAAACCGGCATCTCATGGAGACTCATCCAATAACTCATCATGAACTCCGGCAGATAAAACTGCGTGTAGCGGCAATATTGGGGACGGGGGTGTTAACCCACGAACCCGACGTCTGATCTCGGGTGAAACAGATCGCCGGCTCTTCCGGTAAGCCCTCGGGATGGATAGAGGCGAGCGGGACCGGTTAACCGGGACCGAGCCAAAATCCTGTAAGTTTTCAGGAGTCTGTGTTCTTTCTCTCGACTCTGTCGTAGCCGTAATCGGCTCCATCAGCTGGGTGGCGAACTCCTGCAATTCGGCAGTCATCTTCTTATTCACGTTAGACATGAAGTCCGAAAACTGCAACTGTAAGACAGTGGGAGCTTCCACTCCCTTAGACGTGTGCTTCCCCTTCTTCGGGATAGGATAGAATGTAGTTCTGATAACTATCATATGTTCCAGTCGATATATTTTGACAAATCTCGTATCGTGAGCTTCCAAACAATGGCTTCTCCTGCAACGAATGCACGCGGGACATCTTTGAAATTTGAGGCGGTAGTATAGACGAATTCCATGTTTTCGTTGATATTTTGAACTCACAAAAGCCTAATATCCGCTTACAGAGTAAGTAACCTGCAGTTACATTCTCTTCCATTTCTTGATGTTATGGTTTATAAAGACAGCCGATTCAATTCCATGGGAATTTTAGATATAAAGGTTTATTTCAAGCCCACAAAGAGCCACCAGTTGCTGCATCGGAGTTGTTTTTATCCGCATTATACTTTCCCGAGCATTGTCAAATCGCAGTTTCTGCGACTTTATGCGATTACCAGTCGGCTTGCTCTATTTTGATTCAGGCACTTAAAAAAAGAGGCTACTCTGATCGTAAACTTCGGAAAATTAAAACCGATATTATTCCACTCTTTGACGCGCCTAGGCCTCAAAAAGCACCAAAACGATCTTCACATCTACCACGAATCATTCCATATTCGCCTTCTGCACACTCAACTATTCATTTTATCCGAAATCTTTCAGATTGATTGAATATAAAACTATCTGGTTCACTACCGGCAATTACAATTGTTTACAGTAGACAAGCGAACCTTAGAGAACACCTGGTACGCGCTCGTTTACGCTGATATTCGTTTAATACATGGCCTTTATTTGTTGAGTCATTTATTCGCGGGTAGCGACGCTTATTTTTCTATCAGTCACTCACTCTTTGGCCGCTAAGCTCATTTTAGGCCCCACACCTTCACTCGTTAAAGGACAGTTAAATTATGACACTACGCATGTGCAACTTAGAATTTTCAAACCAATCAATATTTAATAGAGGGCCCTGCGAACCATTTCCCCCGATTATTTGGGCTCCTATGATTTCCACCAATCATATTGAATAGGGGGCGCTGCAAACCACTTCTCCCGATTATCCGGGTGCTTGACATCTATCCCCTACATTACCAGCGATTTTCGCTTCACAACACTCATTTTAGCACATTTCTACCGGTCGAACAAGGTCATACAAAGCTTGAATCGGCGATGTAAAATCAAAGTCTGGTTACAAGCGTCTGGTCCGTCATTCAGAATTCAGCCGTCGTCCATTAGAGAATATCCGCGTCCATAATCCAAAGACCTATTCCATATTCTATATAACAGTATTAGCACCAAATTCAAAAAGACAATCATAGTATACATAAACATAAGCTTGTTTCCTGCAAGAGTGAAGCGGTCAACAGTTTTCAATGATGATTTAAACTGTATATTTATTTCAGAAGAAAACTGGGATCGGCGAACAGGCGCATTGCCTATATTAACGCCTTTCCCAAACACTTTGAAAAAACGTAATGTACATAAATGTATAAATAAAATGTATAAATGTATAAATGTATATAAGATTAAGTGAATACATAAATCTGCTGATTAATATGAAGGGCGTACTGTGTATCAGTATTTGCATCAAACGTGCATATGTGCATGCATACACATCTTAATAAATAATTAATTAATTGGCATACTGCGATATACGCAGCGGAGCAAGATTTATACAAACAGTTGTACATCATATTGTACACACGTGGATAATGAATTAATACATATACCATAAAATGAAGGCAGATATTATCGTGTGTATATATGTATATATATCAGTTCATTTGATTTGAATAATATCAGTGAATAAACCGAATGAGATCAATAAGATAAATGCGATAAATGCAAGCAGAAACTATGATGGATTTGTTAGACCTGGATGCAGTTCAAATTATTCCTGAAATCGTTTGGACTGTACAATGAACATGTGAACACAGGTAAAAATGTTTGTGTTTTCAGCAGATATCAATAATGGATTTCCGAATAAAAGAGTGTTGCGTTATTATATTTCTAATTGCAGTATATACAGGACAGAAAAGGAAGAAATGTTCTGGAGTTTCATTCGGATGCCCACATGTACAAGCTGGGGATTCGCGGAGATGTCGTGTGTACATATGAGAATTAAGTGAACTGCATCCAAGTCGTAAACGTGAATGGATGATCTGGACTTTCCTGTCACCAATATAGTAATAAGAAGGAACAATTTTATCGTTTCTGGAGAGATTTCGACGGAAAGAAGAGTAACTAACAGAATCTCGAATAGCGACATCTAGATTAAGGAAGGAACGAGTTTTTATATAATTCAGTTCGTGCATAAGGAGGTGTAATATTATCTATATTACGCAATATATAGCTTGATATAGATGAGTTTGGGACTGGAGCTAGAGAGGAGAGATAAGCTGGTGTGCTCCCATTGACCATTTTATAGAATAAACATAATTTGTGTCTATTTCTACGTTTATATAACTATACGCTAATTATATACGCTTGTACAACGAATGCACCCAGATATAGACCGTAATGCATCTACTTGAAGATCTTCAAGAATGGCAGATTCATATTGATAGCAATTGCACCAGACAACGTCGGCATAATCAAAAATAGGTAGTATAAATGAAGAGTAAAGCCTTTCTAGAGAACGACGAGAGAGTCGATATTTCAAGCTGCGTAGGCAGTTAATCATGGGAGAGATCTTGTCGACAAGCGATTGAACGTGGCCTGACCAACGTCCCGACGAATGAAATGTTAACCCTAGATGCTTATGCTGGGTAATCTCAGCAATTGGTAGATTTCCGAGGTTAAGATTGGGACCCCGGATTGAGTTTCTTTTCAGGGAAAATAAAATTTCTTTCGTTTTGGCTGCACTAAATTTTACCAGCCAGGTTTCAGCTCAGGTGGAGATAGTTTGCAGAGACGTGTTCAATATATTGGCAGAAGTAGCTGGATTTTCAACAGTTATATATAGTGATGTGTCATCGGCAAACAGCCTAATATTGCATCTTATGTCATTGACGATATCATTAATGTAGATTAGGAAGAGAAATGGTCCGAGAACAGACCCTTGTGGAACCCCAGCGTTTATGTTTCTTGGGTCCGATGATTTGCCGTCTATCACCACAATTTGACGCCTATCAGAGAGGTAATCGCGAAACCAACCAAGAAGAGCTCCCCTGATTCCAATTGATTCAAGTTTGCGAAGCAGTCCCTTGTGCCACACTCTGTCAAAAGCTTTTGTTATATCACAAAAGACAGCGCGAACTTCTTTACCTTCGTCCAGAGCTTTACATATAAAATTGTAAATATCAGTCAGTTGATAGACTGTACTATCACCCGGAATAAAGCCTGACTGGAGATTGGAAAGCAGATTATTATCCAGAAGAAAGTTGAAGAGATATTTAAAAATACACTTTTCGAAAACTTTGCTGATATTACTTGTTAAGGATATGGGTCTATAATTTGTAATTTCATTTTTGCTTCCTTTTTTGTGAATTGGGGTTACGTTTGCCAATTTCCAGTTTTCGGGCATACTCTCTTCCAAGAGACATTTATTAAAAAATTTCATTAACGGATATGCAAGTACAGAGGCTGCACATTTCAACAGTCTATTACTTATACGATCAGGTCCCACTGCTTTACTTATATCGAGCCCGAGGAGGATGTTTCTCACATCGTCATATGTTATGATAATGTTGTCAAGAATATTAGTATGGAGAGGTAATATGGGAGGTTCTTTACCAACATCGTCTAAGGATGAACACTCAATAAAATAGTTGTTAAACAAATTCGCTATATCATTCGGTTCATTTGATACTTTTCCATTAAAAATTATATTTGGGAACTGGGTAGATATATGTTGTTCTTTCATATATGATTTTATTAATTTGCACCAATCTCTGCTTACAAATTTTGTGTCAGTAATTTTTGCGTCGAGCTGTGTCTGATATTCTAATTTGGCCGCCCTGATTAGTTTTATAGCCTCATTTCGGATTGTTCGAAACTGTTCCCAATGCTGGGGTAGATTTGTCCGTTTAGCTTTTTTTGTGTATTCTGTCACGCCTACGCATCATCCTTCGTAGATCATTTCTCATCCACGGTTTGTCTCGTGGTCTTATTGTAACAATTTTATGTGGAATATGGTTTTCTGCTGTATGTTGAATACGGTCAGTTATGTTTTTAGCTATTTCATTGCTGTCACTAAAGAAAAGAGAGTCCCAGTCAGTTGTCACAAGAGAATTAAGTAGTCCGTCAGCATCCATTTGATCATATAGCCAGATATGACGTGTGAAGCAGGGTTGATCAAATCCACGTTCCTTGATTGACACATAGGTTGCATGGTGATCACTGCAGAATGGAGAAATTACATCAGAGTTTACGACGAGATTTGACACAAGTATGAGGTCGATAAGGGACTTGGAAGTAGGGGTAATGCGGGTTGGCTCCGTGATTATCTGGCGGATGGCATATTTAGTTTCCAGGCGCGATATCTGCTCAATGTGTTCTGATAAGGGAATCGGCATTAAAATCGCCAAGTATTATACATTTGTTCGACATTTGGTCCCTTGCTAGAGATATGGATTCATCTATCAGGTTCCAGTATGATACTCGAGCTGATGGGGGCCTATAGAATGTTCCTTTATAAAATTTTGTATTTTTGGATGTAATGCGTATCCATACTGCTTCCAAGCCATCAATAAACATGTTGTCAATTTCATCACACACCAAATTTTCACGAATGTATATAACGATACCGCCGCCTTCTTGCAAGGATCTGTCTTTCCGTATCGGTGGGAATTGAAAACCTGGTATTTTCAATTTTGTATCTTCAACAGATGCATCGAGTTTGGTTTCTGTTATTGCTATCAAGGTGTACGTCTTCCCTGTATAGCCCCAAATGGGCTATATACGAAAGGCTAAAAGGCTCCGCATCACAAATTAACTCGCTTGGCTTTGCAAAGAGGTTTCCAGAAATCGAGCGCTGTGGGCAGAGAGGATATGGCTTAAACGACCTCTGCCATGCCGTGTAGTTATTCTACTTTCAGATTAAATAAGTGAACAAGTCATTTCGTACGGTTTGTCAATGATTTCTTTTCTTTACTATATCTACCACCAATAACATATAAGACTCACAACATTCCCATTTCCAAATGGATACGTAATTGTTATCTACAGCAAGTCACCCCTATAAGATAGGGTCGTATTAACCTTAATTAAATAGTCGGGTCCGTGATATCGAAACTGCTACCAGACCTTGTCGGCATACTGGGTGATAAAGTGGACAGGTCGTTTGGCTCTGACCACGCTTTAAATATATTTGGAAGAGGGAGAGGTCTAATTAACATAGGCGTCGGGGTTACTGAAGGGATATTAACCCCCAAATTGTCCTGGGAAGAAGTACTAGACGGGAAACCTTCTATGGCATGATCGAAGGTTTCTGATGTATCCAAAGTAGGTGTTTTCAGATAAAACACCGATGTTTTTGTCAACGAACATGTTCTGCACGTCGACACCACAAACAATCTGGTTTTTAGGGTGTCACAAAATACATATGGCTCAATCAGACAATTGGCCTCCAATAGTAAACTCTCCATTTTTCCCCCATATTCTAGTGAGGTTCTAAACTATCTAACAAAGATATTCATACTCACATAAACTTTTACAAGAAAACCCCAATTGTTCGTCTAGAATTTGGCTCTGTTATCTCTTCAGCTGGCTTCTACAGAATCCTGTCACAAGAGTTGTGTCCAGATTTCTATCAGCCTGCTATATTTATATGGGGCCAAACTCCCGAGGGATCGTTTTGCATGGCACGGAATTTATTCCGTGCCCCGATCTCATTGGTCAGCTTTCTCGAACCATAGATCGAAGTTCCAATAATCTGATGTTATATCAGATAACCGTCTCCCAGTATAATATCATTTTTTCCTGAGCCATAATATATTATCTTAGGATATTATATTTAAGATATTTTCTCTTTTTATTATATTCTGTAGAGGAAATATTAAAATCCTTTCTCTTTTTCTATATTCCGTATATAAGATAATTCACGGCTTTCATCATTTTTCTATTCTTGATTTGTCCAATGGCTAGTAATATCCTTTAACTTCGATCAGGTTTTTGTACCTTGAAGTCGTTACTTTTGGGAGATAACATTCCTTGTGACCTTTTTACTACTTTCCTGGCCACGCTAGTAAATCAGGCATCTCTAAAGTATACCTTGAGGTCAATTTTTCTTTACACCCAAATTAATCGACCGACACATGCTGTGCTATCGCTTACTATCTGTCCGACTAATCTCTGCATTTCCCGTATACGTGGTTCTTAATTAAACCTTCCAGCCCTATCAATAGGACACATTTTTCTCGACCCCAGTTATTTTAATTCATTTGCTTTTTCTTGTCAATTCGCTTGCTTTTTCTTGCCGAATATTTAATATAAAAATTTCCTTAATACAAATACAGCGATATGTCTTTGTTAGATGATTAGACAATTTACGTTTGCCTTCACCCAAAATAATGACTCACTCATCAGCATTTATTAACTGGGCTAGGAGTTCATATCAATGACCAGTTTTTCTCCATGGACCACCTTGGTGTGTTATTGAGCAGAGTATTTTTCTGTATTGCCTAAGGGGATCCGCATCTGGTCTCTATTTCTAGAGTGCTTATCTGTGTTCTCTCAAGCAGTGGCAAGTTAATCGCTTTCCCGTTATAAATTATTCACGCTCTAGCCGTACAGAGATTCTAAGGCAAGAAATCTATATGTTACTCCTGTATCTCTATTTCAAAGTACAGCCCTAAACTTTACTAAATTTCATGATGACGTATCATTTGTTTTCTATAATATAATAATATTTGTTATCGTATTTATTCAACTATATGATATTGCGATAATATCGTAATGACCGACTTCGGCTTCGATCAAGTCAACTTTATAACGCAGGCTATTTACGTTGACGTGCACAATCCATAAAGGTTTGTTTGGCCTTTTTGGGTAGTCTGGTCCGGGGTTGGGTTTCACGTCACCCGACACTAATGTGACGTTCGAGCGGTCAGAAAACGTCTATCCTTGCGGTGTACACGAGACTTGAGGCGGCCTGGTCTCAGGCCCCTGTGACAAATTGTCAGGCTGATGTGAACGCAGTCTCGTATGACTGGAATTGGCCAACGAGGAAGGTCCGATTCAACCTGTCACCTTGTCTGGATCGAGGAGGTAGGATGGGGGGACCTGTAGAAACAACCAAGGCAATAATAAAGTAATAATATTCTATTCTGCTATGTACACAGCTCTGTACGCGCACAATACCTGTAATAAAGATCCCTACTCTAGAGGTAGTTATAGTTAAGTGTTATCTTTATCTTAAAGAGAAAGACTAATAATATACAATATATACAAGAGACCCTATCTATGACGCGTCACGGCCCAGTCTCGTCCAGACTGGCTCTCGTCGTGGTATAGTACGGCGTCTCTGGTTCCCCTCCGGTCGTAGGCGTAGCCCCGGACTGTATGGAACGTCTACCGTGTCTAAGGTTCCACGGCCCAGTTCATCTAAGCGTTATTAATCGTCTCGGGAATCCTCTCCGTATCACTGTCTCTCCTAGCAGTAGCCCTTCGGCGGCGTCGGTCCGTACAGCACACCACAGCGTCTTCGGCGGCAGCCCCTTTCGGCTCGGCAGACCTCACGTCTTCGGCGCCGAATTCGGCGGCGACCCCTTTCGGCTCGGCAGACTTCACGTCTTCGGCGGCCCGACTTCGGCGACCCGTCTTCGGCTCGGCAGTCCTCACGTCTTCGGCGGGCCGATTTCGGCGACCCGTCTTCGGCTCGGCAGACCTCACGTCTTCGGCGCCGAATTCGGCGGCGACCCCTTTCGGCTCGGCAGACTTCACGTCTTCGGCGGCCCGACTTCGGCGACCCGTCTTCGGCTCGGCAGTCCTCACGTCTTCGGCGGGCCGATTTCGGCGACCCGTCTTCGGCTCGGCAGACCTCACGTCTTCGGCGGCCCGATTTCGGCGACCCGTCTTCGGCGACCTGACTTCGGCCCTCACGGCGTTGACCCAAGGACGAGTTAATAGGCTCAGATTGTCTGCATATATATGTGGTAATAATGCCCTGGTCTCGGGGGCGTATTATTACCTTACAGTGTAATATCAATTAATATCAATGATTTGTAATAGAATTCAAAGACTTGCGGCAAAGCATAATTCGAGCCCTGCGGCAGTGTAAATATGTACAGTGGATGTAAGCTTGTGTAATCCGTCACCTCTAGCCGAGGCCTGTAGGTAACTAGTGTAGGTGAGTGTGATTAGATCTATTCCGTCCCGAAGGCCGACGATCTTGTATGTGAGCAAGTATATGTAATCATGTAAAATGGTATCCGTGTGATGGGCTACAGTGTGGGATATTTGGTGCTCTGTATTCCCCGTTGATGGGCATCTCGTCTTCAGATACTGTGCGTGTTAGTATCTTATCCTCGTCTGGCGGTTCGTCTCGTCATCAGATACTGTGCGTGTTAGTATCTATTATCCCCAAGCTATGGCTAAGCTCTCGGCTTTCCAACCCTTCGGCGGATGGTTCGGCGCTGTTTCGGCAGTCAATTCGGCACTTCCGCCACTTTCGGCGCATTTGCGGCGATCCTGTCTCTGTGCTCTCCCGCACGATGTTTACCCGCCGATTGTCTGGGACAGAATGCCGAACGTCCATTTCTCTGCGTCTTATATAGGCTCTGGCTCCCATAATCCTTTGCGCGCCCAAACATGGCAGCCCCCATAAAACGAAAGTATAGACTCAGGCGGTGTTGGATTTCGTGTCAGATCAGCAGAGTTCGACTTCTCTCGCCCGGTTTCGATGCAAGATGCGTGTCAGGGATATTTACACGTCCCTCGCTGAAAGTTTCAGCGCACAGTTAATACAGGTAAGTCGAATATCCACCATTATCGGTCCATACACAATGCTATTTACACTGTCAGCATTAGAACGAAAATAACATTCTCCAGGTCATGGGCATTTTCGTCACACTAAGATCAGGTACGACAAATCAACATTTGTTCCATAGAATGGATGTAATTTGTTGCGTGTTTGCCTTAGATTGTAATAAAGAATACCATCAACAGGCATCGATGACTTTGGTATAATTGAGCTAGCATGCCCTTCTGTACCGGAAGCCAACAAGACTGCTGAAAAAATAGCTAGGATCAAAACGAGTTTACAAAGTAAGGGTTTTAATCTATACTGACTGGGACACCAGTGAAATGGGTCGGTTTGATCTACGTTTGATTTGATAATGCTGGGAGTGTTGAATGGATGATACAAATATCTAACCTGCTTGCATTTACTTGGTTTTCTATTACATGACTTGAGATAGAACATCCCTATCCTTGCCCTATAAACCTCAATGTGTATCATATTGCTCAATAATTAACAAGTTTCTAAAGGTTCGAGGGCAAACGGATAGGGACAAGGGAAGACACTAGTAGTATATACTGTTTTGATTTAGTATGCAAGCTGTAATAGAGCACATGTATTTATATTTATCTAATTTATATGCATGTATTTCAAAAAATAAAATCGGGTCGTTTACATTCGTTGTGCCTAGTGAGACCATGTTACAGTGATAAAAGTGCACGTTTTCGTATTTACATATAGTTATTTCAATCACAAGTTTAACATCATATATTGTCGATTGGGACGTACATTTACCTAGATAAGCATGTTTTGCAAATACGTACGCCTGACAGTTTATGTAACATAACAGTAACAAAGTTAGAAAATATGTACAAGTAAATATAACATTTGGCATCAAATACCACTAAAATAAGAAGACACGCAATATCTACCGACAGCTCTAAATGTAATGTATCAAGCTTGTAGAAATAATTAAAAGCTTTAATTGATCAAGATAGTTCCTGTTTGTTCATGCTTTGGTAGTAGCGGTTTAACACCAAAACAATCTCCATAGGTGACTGACAGATAAATCAAGACAAAATAAATTCGTATTTTAAAGTAAAAGGCACGAGAAAGGAATCAAGTCAGCCTAATCGTTTGAGTTAGATTTCATTCATTGTCGGTGTGTAGGCATGAAATAAAAAAAACAAGAGCTTGATAAGAATAAGTACACAAAGAACATGGGTACATAGCGAGCAGCAGGTAATGTTGAAGAGCCCAGCGTGCAGGACAATTAAATAAAGACTGAGAATATATAGATTTCTACTGGTTTTGGTCTGGTGTTTTATGACTAGTCAGATTTGGCCAATTTGAACACCCATACTTGAGAGTGTTTGCCATTAAATTTCAGATATATTAATGAAGAAGTTATTCATATAGTCGTTTTGTCTGCGGACTCCTTTCATCGCACTGTAAATAAACATGTATATATATATATTAAAATACATGTAAGTGTTGTAACCTATTTTTAGAAATAGTACCGATGCATGTCCATTTCAATGACATGGCACATGTATTAAGAGCTCGTGGAGGAGTCTGTCAATTTCAATGTGGGTTTACCGCAATCGGGTAAAGGACTGTTACTCACAGGGTGAATACTTTGTAGCACAGCGCCACGCAGGCTGGTAGAAATCATTGCTCGCATATGGAAAGCCATCAGTGTCATAACCTCTGGTTTTCCACACGTGGTAATTCGATTTTCCACGCGTGGAAATTCTATTATCCACGCGTGGAAAATACAGCCAATGGTTTGACTTTTAATTACCACGTGTGGATATTTCGACCAATTATTCAATCAGGAAATACCACACATGAAAATTATTTACCACGTGTAGAAAATATCCACCAATGATAGAACTGGAAATACCACGTGTGGAAATTATTTACCACACGTCGTATTTATCACCCAATCATTGAATTCGGAAATACGACACGTGGTAAATAATTTCCACACGTGGTATTTCCATTTATCCACGCGTCGAAATTTTATTTTACCCAGCCAATGAATGAGAGCTTTACAAAGAAAGCTGGTCCCTTCAGAATGACGGAAATCGACAGTTTGCGGCGAATGTGTTCGTCTAGCTGGAACAGACAATCTGCAACAGGAAACTGTCAATTTCATAGAATACAGGTACGTGTAGCAAACTTTAATAAGTTTTTCGTTGAGCAATGAGGCTGAGTCGTATAGGTCGACGACCGTACGACAGATAAGACAGGGTCAAAGTGCGTGTATCTGCTTTCTGTAACGATTGTTTTGAGTGGTAGATTCGAAAATAGAATTACCACGTGTGGAAAAGAGAATTATCACGTGTGAAAAACCTAGTGAAATACCACGCGTGGAAATTATTTACCACGCCTCGTATTTCCGAATTCAATGATTGGGTGATAAATACGACGTGTGGTAAATAATTTCCACACGTGGTATTTCCAGTTCTATAATTGGTGGATATTTTCCACACGTGGTAAATAATTTCCACGTGTGGTATTTCCAAGTTAAGTAATTGGTCGAAATATCCACACGTGGTAATTACAAGTCAAACCATTGGCTGGATTTTCCACGCGCGGAAAATCGAATTACCACGTGCGGAAAACCAGAGGTTATGACACTGCTGGCTTTCCATACTCGCAAAACACTGTTTGAAACTCAGTCGCGTTCAGGCGCAAGCAATTTGGCAGGAGATTTTAACCGTGTGTCGGTTTCCATCGATGAGGGTCTGGACGGTGTGGGTTGTAGGGCTGTCAAGTCATCTATTGATTTGGTTGTTGTTATTTGTCTTATTTGTTCATTGTAATTTTTTGCAAATATCTTGCCGTCGCGAGACCAGGCAGACAGGACAAGGGGGTGTGCAGATGCGGTTTTCAATAGCGAGTTGTTTTTCAGTGTCAGATCTTCGCGAATAACGATATTCGTACCTTTCAGTGCCCTCCGCTTCGTTATAGCTTCATTTTTTGTTTTTCTGGATACAAACGTTACGATAACCCCCCTGGGCTTGGTGTTGATATTGGTGTGTACAGGGCCTAATCGGTGGGCTATCGATACATCTCGGTTGTCGATTTCCATACCCAGTTTACTATTCAATAGATCGATCACCTTAGTTTCACACTCATCTATTGTTTCCTTTTTGCTATCCCCTTCTATTCCGTAAATTCGTATGCTTTCCTTCCTAGTATGTTGTTCATTATCGTTGTGTTTGACTTCTAATATTTTCATCTTTTCACCTAGTCTCTCTATCTCCTCCTGGTCTTGTTCATGTTCAAGAGAAAGTTGTTTTATATCTGTCTTTAATATTTCATTTTCCTTCTCTAGCTCGTGAAGTCTCTCGTTTTGTTTCTCTAAGATTGTAGTGAATTTGACTACGATTCTATTTTCAGTCACCTCCATTTGTTCTTTTAGTTTCTCACCCGTAACCATTGTGTCGAGCTTGTCCATTATAAGTTTCAGCTGGCCCTCCGTCGCCATTTCTTGTTTGTGTTTTTTTGGAGCTGGTTTCACAGGAGCCCTTTGACGTTGAATTTCTGGTGAATCTTCAACACTACTCTGTGAACTTATAATCGGTCTTTTTTTGCTGTTATTGCTATCCGACATAGCATACACAATATAGTCTGCACTGCATAGGTAAATCCTGGTATGAGAGATTTTGACCGCTGTCCGTGCTACTGCCACGTCGACACTTGTCTTGGCTGTTCACTCAAGTACAAGAAATAGGCATAAAGGTCAGTAATTGTCCACGAGAAATTCACCCTCGCATTTTAAAGTATTCTCGTGTGAGTTGTTGTCACATTGATCGCATCAAGAGAATAATGTACGTTGAAATTTTGTTATAGCGGGAAGTTAAAGTTGCCGGTGCGATATTTTACGTGTCACTCCGTCGCCGCCATCTTGAAAAGTTTTCAATGATGCCGGCAAGACATCATGATGTTCCAAAAATATCAAATCCGTATCGCTGATCAGTGTTCTTAATCCAGAATTCGTTGTAAAGTCGTCATCTAAAGGATGATGTATCTCAGTCACGCTTTGATTGTGACTGTCCATATGAGTACCATGAGGATCTTGAAGTGCATGGGTTCATACGGCCCCTAGCCCGGGGTTAAGCGGAATTTGACACAAGTTAAGAAACGTATCGCCATAGATCTTGCACGCTACGCTCGTATTTTGCTATCAGCATGCGATATGTATCGCCAAATTTGAGAAACTTTGAGTGGAGGCGCTTGGTGGTGTAGCCCTGTTTTATAAGTTTCTGCAACAATGTTTTGTGACGTTGATTACAATCGTCACATTTAACACAGGATCTAGCAAATGCTACTAGGCGTGATATGTATACGCCATATGCAGGCGTCTCTGGTTGTCTCTGAATCACGATTTGGAGATGGTGATCGGGACTGGAAATTGGGGGATTTAGATCTCCTGCCTCTAGAATCTCCTGATGGATGAAGACTGTTTTCACATGAACGGAATTCTTCAAAATTCTGATCACCAACCCTAGTTCTAGTTCGGGAACGTGACCGATCCTTATACCGGGAATGGCGATCGAATGAACGTACTCCAGGAACCCTCACTTGAATCCTCAATTCCATTACGAAAATAGGTCCGATATTTCGGTATGCTCCGATCATCATCCCAATGATCTGA
Source organism: Hanleya hanleyi (assembly GCA_036873755.1). Taxonomy (NCBI): domain Eukaryota; kingdom Metazoa; phylum Mollusca; class Polyplacophora; order Lepidopleurida; family Hanleyidae; genus Hanleya; species Hanleya hanleyi. The sequence goes on from JAVTVY010035972.1 coordinate 154,593, forward strand.
TGTCGATGTCCGAGTGCGAGGTCGAGATCGAGACTGGGATCGATGCCTCTTATGCACCACGACGATAGAAGTCCGGTTACCACCAGAATCAATCCTATTTTTCATAGAACCCAGCTTTCCGTATCCCTGCCCCGGACCTTCCGAACTACGGAACCACGAACGGGAACGAGACCCGGAACGAGTACACGACGGCCGACGCGGGGTATCATGGGCAGAAACTCCCGAAGTCCGATCCCGAACCCGGGACCGGGTCGTATTTTCCTCGACACCGGACGGCGGGAAGGCTGGGGATTCAACAGCATTATTTCCTGGTGGATTATGCGTCTCATTACCCGGGGAGCCGCCTGGTTCCGACATGGGGATCGAGAATAAACCGGCATCTCATGGAGACTCATCCAAGAACTCATCATGAACTCCGGCAGATAAAACTGCGTGTAGCGGCAATATTGGGGACGGGGGTGTTAACCCACGAGCCCGACGTCTAATCTCGGGTGAAACAGATAGTCGGCTCTCCCGGTAAGCCCTCGGGACGGATAGAGGCGAGCGGGACCGGTTAACCGGGACCGAGCCAAAATCCTGTAAGTTTTCAGGAGTCGGTGTTCTTTCTCTCGACTCTGTCGTAGCCGTAATCGGCTCCATCAGCCGGGTGGCGAACTCCTGCAATTCGGCAGTCACCTTCTTATTCACGTTAGACATGAAGTCCGAAAACTGCAAGTGTAAGACAGTGGGAGCATCCACTCCCTTAGACGTCTTCTTCCCCTTCTTCGGGGTTGGATAGAATGTAGTTCTGATAACTATCCCGGGGTCACGATTTGATATGAAACGTTTAAATTCTTTGTTCGCGCAATTACGCGCATTCCTCTTCGCAGTGGACATGACATGAAGCGAGGTCACACCAAAACCTTTTGCAAATGTCAAGCAGAATTACTACGGAAAGAGCAATGAAAAAAACACTGAATCTGCACAGGAAATTACAGCACGCGACCGCACGGTAGCATGCTGAAAAGAACTGTGAAGTTAATATGGCGGACCGTGATGCATCATGGGATTGGTAGTGCCTCGTTTTCGCTTGGATTTATCGAAATTCTGCATGGAATCTCACACGGGTAAGGACTATGGCTTATTGCAATGAAAGATTACGTATTACGAAATAATTATAGCAGCTCGCCCCGTTCTCTCGGTTGAAGCATGAATTAAACAGAAATTGCTTTGTCTGGTTGGTGTAGTGTGTTTATGTAATCAATTGTTTTGTTTAACAATGGGGCTTTACCACAGGTCGGTGTTTTTTCCGCCCTAAGATATGTATTAAACTAAGGAGTTGTATTGAAGTATTTTATCCGCACGACTGACTGGGACCGCGCTGGCAAATTTTTAACAAACTAATTTGTATATATGACATGGTAATGGCAATAATAGTTGATGATTATAAATTGGTGGAGAATATTGGTTAGGTTTTTGCGTATTAGTTTTTGGATAGGTTACTTTCAAGTTGTATTTTGTATACAATTTGTTTAATGAGTTGTTCCAACATAGTGCAGATATGTTCTACACGGTTGAAGGTGTGCATCATGTTACGTCATGATTCATTATATTGGTTCTGGTCTAAGAAAGATGAGCGTTATTTGCTTTAATAAATACTGACGAGTTCGACGGTATCTCTCAGTTCACTCTTGAGATGAGGAAGAGACGTCGCAGATCACCTGACTAAGCTTTTGTTAGAACCGAGCAAAGTACACGTGCCCATTCATGAAGACGCGTTTCTTTGAAGATGTCACCGGCTGACTACGATCGCCATTTCTAACTCTACTACTCCACTCAGCGAGTGTGTTACTCCGGCAACTCTCGGGAGTAGTAGGGAAAGAACCGATTCTGTCGCAAAAATGAGGGTAAAAAATTTTGGTCGTGCGTAGTGACGTCACAATGATGTCACTATGACGTCACATCCGGTCACGTGACATCCGGGTCACGTCCGGATCAAGGGTCACATCCGGGTCACTCCTGTGACGTCACTTCCGGTCACGTGACTGCCCAGCAAGAGTTATCTGCCCCTACATAAGACCCCAGTGACTTCCAATGTTAATCTATGGGAATGCATGTATGAGATATGGGTGGTCATTCTTTTCTTGTGGGTTTTACTCTCGCGATGTAGAACACGATGGCAGGGGTCTCGAGGTTAGGGGTTGATTTTTGCTGAAAAGTTCAGGCAGGTGTGTGGTGGATATGTTAGGTCCATTCTGGCGCAGTGTACAATGTTAGTCCCAATGGGGAACCCACTCATGGACATTTGCGGTATGAGGTGTGACCTCTTGTTTTCTTCATCTCGAGCTGCAGAACACGATGGGAGGGGTCTCAAGGCCATGCGCTGAATCTTTTTGAAAAAGTTACTGTGCGCATGCGCAGTAGGCGGGCAGATCGATGTGGACGTTTTGTGGTCTAAGTGAACCCATAGTGGTCCGATTGGGTCGTGTGAGGTATCAGTTTGTAGCATTCGTGGGAGAGCGTCCAACTGGATGGGTGTGGGATGGGATTATCGTACACCTGCGCATGCACAATAGAATAGGTGTATTTCAATGGACGTTTTGGGTCGCGGTGGGCCAATATTGGTCCGATTGAGCCGTGTGAGGCGTCATCTTGAAGCTCTCGCGGGGAGACCATCCGACTGGGCTAGTGTGTCGTCCGTTTTCAACAATCTGCGCATGCGCAGACAGAGAATTGTGGGAAAAGGGCACTAGAAGGGATGTTTGGGGGCCGCGGTGGACAAATATTAGTGCGAATGGGTCGCGGTGGGTATCCATGCGAAACTCTCCTCCAGGCCGATCAAGTCACGAGTGGGTGCATGTTTTCACAGAAAAAACGGAGTCATAGAAATGAGAATGTTTTTGTTGAGATAGTGTAGTCTCTCAATTTTGGGAAAGTAGAAGTCAAGGGAAATAATCCAGTTTAGTAGTACAGAAAGCAGAAAATGTCAGGGTTAATTTTCCGGGGAAACCCCTGTTCTTTTTATGGATCTCTCTGGAGTAGTAGAGAAAGGGAAGTTAGCGAGGTGCAATGAAGTGCGTTTGGAGGCGATAAGGGCATTGTTTCATCCGGCTACCTGGTACAGTTACCCGTGTGTGCGTATGTGGAGGAGGAGGGGGAGGAGGGGGTAGTGAGTGAGTGAGTGAGTGAGTGAGTGAGTGGGGCGTACCCAACACCTGTCATAACGCATTGACGCACTAACGATGGTGAGTTAGCGAGTGAGTGACTGACTGACTGAGCCAGTGGTGTGTGGTGGTGGTGGTGGTGGTGGTGGCCATGATGTGAACAGATAAGAGAACAACAACAACAAGGATGACAGGGATTTTATTATCCCCACCAGCACATCATACCAACGCTGGGGGAGGCGCGTTCGATATGTTTACAATTCTCGTAGGCGCTTTTTCAATCAGAACCCGCCATTTCAGAAAGTTCAACTTTCGGCCATGTTCGCTCTGATCCGTTTGTCCTAAGCGTCTTCGAGATACTTCCAAGATACCGGTATCTTAGCTCTTCAATTCGGGGCGGCGGATCGACCTACATGGGTCCTTCCATTCAAGGATGCATGGAAGGAAGATGAAAGGGCTCCTCGACACTGGGATCCATTTCCATCGGCTCTTCAATTCGAGGCGGCGGATCGACCTCCATGGGTTCTTCCATTCAAGGATGCATTTCCACGGGAACTGAAATATCCGGTCTCGAGAGTGGCGAGCGTGATCCGTGTATGACACTTTGGTGACGTCTCAATTGACTGGGATGCTTAAAGAATACATCACACTCTGCACATGTATGCGTGGGTACTTCATGACGTGCACGTGTGTAAGACGTAAACTGTCCAGGCGATGAGAGGGCTTCGAACAGATCGTACACGTGAACATCGTGGTAGAGTGTCTGCTGAATGGAACGACAACTGTGCACGTCTTTAGGATACGCTTGCTTTTATGGACAGTAACGCCCGCCAATGCCTAGCTTAGCACTGTAAAGCCCTGGTGAAATAGTTCAGAGGCTCTGATTTTCTAGATATCCATGTAATTGCCACTAATTCATCGAAATGCAGCGACGCCCGTTAACGCCCGTTGTTACGCCTTAACGCCCGTCTCAACGCCTTAACGCCCTATCTTGACGCCTTAACGTCCGTCAAAAACCACCGCCGTAAACTACCACCACCACCACACACACCACTACACACCACTAACTCACTCGCTCAGTCAGTCACTCACTCGCTCACCATCGGTAGTGCGGCAATGCACAGTCGCTCAGTCAGTCACTCACTCACCATCGTTAGTGCGGCAATGCGTTGGGTACGCCTCACTCTCACTCACTCCTCCTCCTCCTCCTCCTCCTCCTCCTCCTCCTCCCTCCTACTCTTCTTCCTCCTCCTCCACACACAGGTAACTCTACCAGGTAGCCGGATGGAACAGTGTTCTTATCTTCTCCAAACGCACTCCATTTGCACCTAGGAAACTCCCCTTTCTTTACTCCTCCCCAGTGATCTATAAATAGAACAGGGTTTTTTCGAGAAAATTCCCTGAAAAATTAACTCTGACAGATTCTAATTTCTGTACTACTAAACTGGATTACTTCCCTTGCCTTTTACTCCCCCGAAATTGAGAGACTACACTATCTTTTCTGTGAAAACATGCACCCACCTATGACTTGATCGCCTGGAGGAGCGCTTCACATGGATACTTTCTCCGACCCACTCGCACCTCTATGGGTCCACCTCGACCCCAAAACGTCCCTTCCGGTGCTTTTCCCCACAATACCCTGTTTGTGCATGCGCAGAATGTTGAAAACGGACGACACACTAGCCCAGTCGGATGGTCCACCCGAGAGATTCACGATGACATCAGTGGTATACAAAGGTGATTTAAAGCCTTTGGCTCGTCACTGCGCACGCGCAGGTAATTATATGACGTCACTTCCGGTCTGCGTGAATCGGGCGTGACCTGGGTAGGAAACATGATAGGAATGCATGTACTGACCTGTCTGTGGGGTTTTCCCCCAGAATTTCGCTGGCGTCCGTGTCTTCATCCGGGCACTTCACGTCCGCGCCTGCATCCGGGTATGTATGAGGTTCTTGAGGAGGCGACTGCATGTAGTGAGCTGTATGTGGGGTTTTTTCGCTGACGTCCGTGTCTTTCATCCGGGCACTTCACGTCCGCGTCTGCATCCGGGTATGTATGAGGTTCTTGAGGAGGCGACTGCATGTAGTGAGCTGTATGTGGGGTTTTTTCGCTGACGTCCGTGTCTTTCATCCGGGCACTTCACGTCCGCGCCTGCATCCGGGTATGTATGAGGTTCTTGAGGAGGCGACTGCATGTAGTGAGCGGTCTGTGGGGGTTTTTTTTCGCTGACGTCCGTGTCTTTCATCCGGGCCCTTCACATCCGCGCCTGCATCCGGGTGTGTATGAGGTTCTTCAGGAGGCGGCTGCATGTAGTGAGTTGTATGTGGGTTTTTTTCGCTGACGTCCGTGTCTTTCATCCGGGTACTTCACGTCCGCGCCTACATCCGGGTACTTCTATTCTTTTTAGGGCATTGCTGCATTCATTAACCTGATTGACCTGCGCAGCCTGAGCCTATCTGACGAGAGGAGCTACTTGGCTGAGCCTCACCAGTGCAACTTCACCAGCCTGAGCCTATCTGACGAGAGGAGCTACTTGCCTTACCAGTGGAGCCAACAGCCATGGAGCCATCCCACCGAGCTAAGCTTCTGCAGCACCGTATCCATATCGTTGATGAGATGCAGCATGTGACCGATATATGTGATCTGCTCTTGGTGGAAAACATAATCACTAAACACATGGGGGTAGAGATCATGGCGGGGAAGACCTATATGGCGCGAGACAGAGACCTCATCGACCTCATACCATGCCGTGGCCCCTTAGCATTTCAGACCTTCCTCGAGGCGCTGAAGAAGACGGGCAGTGAAGGAATAGCGTCTCTACTTCAACCCGAGGAACCAGAAGATAAAATCTTACTCATCGACTACGACATCTCCGAAGAGAGTAGAGGTACCAAACGTACCCACGAAGAGTCCGGTCCACCTGCCAAACGTGCCCGTCCCCAACTAACACCTTTAAAAATACCTCAGCAAGTGCTTCAGCCAGTGCCCCAGCAAGTGCCTCAGCAAGCGGAGGAAGATGTGCTACTTCCTATGTCTGTGCAGCAGGTGAATGACATCATCCAGCAGGCCTACCAGGCGGCCCAGATGAACACTTGGAAGTTCACTCCCTATTTAACTGTAAGCGTGAAAGAAGAGCAAGTGCACTTTAATGAGCTGGTGCATATTCGTAAATGGAAGTTGAGGCAAGATACGCGTATTCCCTTACCTGAGGGAGTCACCCTGCAAATACCTGCGTGGCGTAAACTTCAAAGTCTGACAGCCGAAATTCATGAAGCCCTGTCTGACCGGGTGTCTGAGTATATCTATAAAAAGTACATCGAAACCTTCCAGGATCATCTCAGACCCCGCATTCGACACTTGCGTATCGAACAATGCGCAGGCTGTCAGAACAAGAACGGTCTCTTCAACACGCATACGTGTCTGGACAATATGGTACCGTCAGATGCGCTGATGACTGAGGCACTACACGACATCAACGAGGTGCAAATCGCGGCGGGGATGCAAGCTGCCTGTCCACCGAGAATTCTACGTGAACAGATTGCCACCTTCATATACGTGCACCAGGGGAGGAAAGACACGGCTGAGTTCAAACAAGTCTTGTTGGATAAATATTGAACATTCAGACATTACCGTATTCCTACATTCTATGTTCGTTCTATGTTCATTTAAGCGCCTTGACAGCGTATAATTCTATTAGAAAATTAAACACCAAGAGCCTACTGTGGTGAAAACCTTATATTCATTCTACTGTGTTGTTAATAAATATTAGAAATTCAACTAATGTGTGTCAGTGTTCACTCTATGCAGGGGAGGGAGCTGATGTTTAGTTTTGTGCTAATAGAATGCCTTCCCCCTTTCGGATGTAATTGGTGTGGCCCTAATAAGGGAATTTGGAAAGTACAGCGGGTTGGTCATCACACCGTCACTTCACGACCGGAATATTCTTTTGATGTTTGATACCCATCCCCGACACACAGGTCATCGTAACTTGATATGAAAGTAATCTGTCTCTGCGTATTGGCACGAGTCCGCCATGCATGTTAAGCTTAGTACACATACTAAAAATACATTAAAAAGGCGTACATCGTCCCTTGGTCTTGACACACGGTACAGGTTGATCTCTTCGTCTCTCTATCCAGTTGTAGACGTAGTGCAGTCTTTTCGTCTTCTAATTCTTGAATTTGTTGTCTCATGCGGCTTATCTCTGGTGGTGATGTTGTCACATCCCTTGCGGTAGCCGTCGCTGTGGTAGCCATCGTTGTGGTAGCCATCGCGGTGGTAGGCGAAGCTGTAGTTTCTGGTGGTCGACTAGTGTTTAACCACTCCAACCCCCCCTGTACATCTTCTATGTCTGTATCATTATCATCATCATCATCATCATCATCGTCATCTTCCTCCAAAGCGTCCCTTATCTCCATATCTTGTTGTCTGCTTCGCGTCCTGAAAGCTTCAGCAATCTGAGCTTCAGCGATCTGCAAGGACGTAATGAATGTAACATGTTCTTCTTCTCCGGTCAAGTGAATCCGTCTAGGATCTTGTTGTTCTCCATCTCGAATTACTACCTTCAAAGCTTCGGTCGATTCTCTCGTGTTCATCGTGTTGAAGAGTGAACGTCTACGGTAACAGAGCTATATACAGTATGGGAGCGAATGTATGTACAGCTATGAGTGTCAATGGCTGTGTTACCGTTTCAAGATTGGCAGGAAAAAATTCACACTTCTCCATCAACAAACCTGCTGTTTTTAGAGACGTAAGCAGGTTTATTTCAAATTTACCGTGCTTTTCACACAAACACACCCATAACCATACGGGTCTAAAACCGAGAAAATGAGAAAAAAAATATATTTATCCTGCCATGAGCCTTCTGAATTTTTCAGCGATACACTATAATCTCCCAAAGTTGAAGTTTAAAATTGTTTTACACGTCAACTCGCGTTTATTGAAAAATGAGGCCGGTTTCAAGATCGAAGAGAAACACAATCGGGTCTGAGCGGGAGGCCGTGAGTGTGAAGGTTTCGGTGACGTCCGCGCCCTCATACGGGTGCTCTGCGGTTAGACTATAAAAGGCGCGCTGTGTGTCGTCTGCTACACATTAATTTGAACTACATGATGGCTCACTACGCAACAGGTGAATACATGGATATCGATGGAGTTGACAATAGTACTAACGAGTCCTGGCTTGATGAGATATTACAAGACCTATTCAAAGAAGCCGAACAAGAAGAAAAAGAACAACAGACGGCAGATGGGAGGAAGACTTTGACGACAGTTTCGCAACAACAGGGGCAATATCTTCACCACGCAACACGTGAATTCATCGATATTGAAGAAGAAGAAAAAGAAGAAGAACAGACGGCGGATGGGGGGAACACTTTGACGACCGTTTCGCAACAACAGCGGCAATATCTTAACGAAGCAACCGGTGAATTCATCGATATCGATGGCACCACACAAGACGAAGATAAAGAACAAGAAAAAGAAGAAGATAAAGAACAAAAAAAAGAAAAAGAACAGACGGCAGTTTCGCAGCAGCGATATCTTGACTACTACTGCGCGGAAATAACAAGAATGCACAGGGACACAACATTGGGGGTGGTAAAGCAATTATCCTGTGTCAAATGTATTAGGCACTACGCCAATTTGCCCTATTTCCCTGTGGACATCAAGCGTTATGTCCCTGCTGTATCGCCAAACTTGCACGAGCACCACCCCCTACGTCCAGTTGCAAGCCCATCCCGTGTGCATTCGTCACGCTGATATGTCCCCTATGCGCCAAGAGGAGGACGAACTGCTCCAATCGGTAAAATCCTTACACCCGCCTAACGGTCCTTATCAGGACCACCAATTACACCCGAAAGGGGGAAGGCTTTCTATTAGCACAAAACTAAACATCAGCTCCTACATGCATGCACCTAGGTAAATAGGTAAATAACACTTAGTGAATGTGAAACTTCTTACTAACAGCACCCAGGTAAAAAAAATAACACCCACACACTATTAGTATGAATGTACGGTAATAATATACTACTCTAATAGATATACCGAGTATACCCGAAAAAGCCGAGTGTAAAAAAAAATTTTGTTGTGAGGAGGTGGAGATTGGTCATGGTGGACTTTTACAATAGTTGTGGGGTATAAGGTGTGGGAGATTGTCATAGATGTTCTATAGTTGAATGTGTAATTTTTTTGAGGTGGTGGAGATTGGTAATGATCATAGAATATAGAATATTCGTAGGACCTGGTGTTATTTCAATGTGCAACGTTACAAGTTCTCTCTCGGAGGATTGGGTTGGCCCTCAAAAGGGACTTTGATGGGTATTTTTTTTGGCGTGAGGAGGTGGAGATTGGTAATCATAGAGGAGAGGAGATTGACAAAGGTAGGGCCTGATTTTAATTGAATGTGCCGCGTCCCCTTTCGGAAGACTGGGTGGCCCTGAAAAGGGCCGTCGAAATGATCTTGAAAAGAATATTACGCCCTGGCCACTTGTTGTTCTTGTTGGCGCTGCTCCTGCAGCTCCCGAATATCGATGAACTCGAGCTGGACTTGGGGATGAGGCCGGGGTTGTTCCTCCTCGAGGACTGGCTGGGGTTGTTGTTCTACCAACAGCTCCTGCAGGCTGTCCAACCAGTCCTCACCCTGCAGATCGTCCGGGGCTCTGGTCAGCAGATGGTGGAGGTCCACCCATGCCAGGGGTGTCATTTCCCTAGTATTTTCTTGCATCCACCGTCGCACCTCCGCCAACCAAAATTCTTCTACGGCTTTGGCGAGATCTCGACGTTCCCTCTTTCTCTTTTCTCGCCTCCACCTTGCTGGCCCCTTGAGGTCACCTGGTTCATGATCTTCAATACGTTTTTACACTTGGAAAGATTGTGATTGAATGCGCTTTCCCGCGCCTCGCTCAGGGTTTTTATGCTGAATAGGGTGGATTGTCATTGGCTTTTTGAAAGAGAGCGAGCCTCTTTCATTGGTTCTGTTTCCGCCAAATCGATTGGTTGAAATAACTGACGCTGATTGGTCCAATAAGCCGCTGCATACCTTCTGGGTTAACATTACAATCCTCGTTTTTTGACCAAGCTCCGCTATAGGAAATTCTAGGCTAAATGAATTCCTATCCATATAACATTACACCACCGAATCATGAAGGACTTTGACGAAGGTAGAGGGGCAATGGAAAATAAAACTATATAGTGTACGGTTACGGACTAGGATAGAGAGTTATAAAACTATAAAGTGTACGGCTACGGACTAGGGGACAATTATACGAAGAAGGAATATTAGTCTTGACATTGTAGTAGTATAAAAAAGTACATGTCCAGCCCTATTTGCGGTGCAGAGGCTAGTCACTATGGACTCACATGGTGTAGTATAAAAAAAAGCGCATGTAGAGGAAGCGCACTATGTACTACTCTATATACACAGGCCTCCTAGCCGGTGTTTGTCATTCACCACCATGGCAGTGTGCGGAGCAGACGGTGAGCTTGCGTTGTTCCAACTGACCTCCGACGGATACCTTATCGTCAATGACCATCACCTGGAGCTCATCGAAGAACAACCCCGGGAGGTGAAGATATTTTTATCCCTATCAGGCCGGGCTCTATTGACACGGTTGTTACAGGGGAAAGAGCCCGAAGGAGTCGGTGTCTACATACGCAGTGGTGGAGATGATTTTTTTTCCCCCGGATAGAACAGCATGGTGGCGCCTATATCACACTCCGTCCTGCATTATGGATGACGCTGAAAGCTATTAGCCCCGACGTCCATGACTTACTTCACCCCGAAGCGAACTCTGTGGCTACCCGGACTCTTACACCTGACTCCACCCTATTGTTGTACCCCAAACGAGTCGACCTCATCGATAACCGGGCTGTGTGGGGACCTAAAGCCTACGTCTCTTTGTCCCCGGAGGTATGGACCACCTTGAAACGTGTGTTAAAGGGTACACTGGACGGTGATAGCTTTCACCTGTGTCACCAGGTCTACATTTTCCGCGGCTCCCTTTTTGCTCAGCTCATCTGTCTGAAAGGATGACATTTTACCCTGGACCCTGATCTATGGACGACCTTGGAAGAAGTAGTCCCCATTGTCGATGAAGTACTATATCTATAGGGTGCACACAGGCTAGAGTGTCAGTGTCTTACCATGAAGCGAACACACAACAGCGCAACCTGGTGGGCTACACGAAAGGGAAGCCGGTGGAGGTATAGACGCACAATGGCAGGCCGATTTGGTCGATATGAGTCGATTTGCTGCCCACAATGATGGACATCGGTACATGTTGACCTGTATCGATATTTTATCCAAGTACGCGTGGGTGGTACCCATCAGGACCAAAACTGGAGAGAATCTGGTACGGGCGTTCCAGCAGATTTTCAAGACGGGTCGCAAACCCCTCTATTTGCAAAAGGACGAAGGCACAGAATTTCTCAACCGATACTTTCAAGCCTTTCTCAAGAAACAGAAGGTGTTTTTCTTCCATACGTACAACGATACCAAAGCCTCTGTGGTGGAACGGTTCAATCGGACCTTGAAAGGTCGGATGTACAAGTATTTTACAGCCAAAAACACCCGACGGTACATCCATGTGCTACCTCAACCAGTCCGAGGTACAATCGAGCCTATCATCGCAGTATCCAGCGGGCTCCCCTTGATGTGACGGAAGGCAACAAACATCAAGTGCGCCGTACGCTGTACTCGATAGAACTCGATAGTCCTATAACTTCACCCCGTTATAAACGTGGAGATGTGGTACGGATCAGTAAAGTCAAAGGACGATTTGAGAAAAGTTACTTGCCCAACTGGTGTGACGAGCACTTTGTCATTGTTCGCCATACGCCCCGAAACCCACATGTCTATCAACTGAAAGATCTACACGGAGAAGCACTACAAGGCACGTTTTACGAGGCAGAATTACAACCGGTGGTGAAAACACAGAAAGACTACTACACGGCGGAGAAGATTTTGAAAACGGAACGTCGACGTGGCATCCCATATCATTTCGTCAAATGGCAAGGTTGGCCCAGTTCGTTTAATTTCTGGGTCTCAGCCCGTGACATGAAACGGCTATAAATTCTATCTCACGTCTCCTACACCGTTCAGTCTAGGGTGGTACCATGGATAGTGCACATCTTCCCTTACTGCTGCGGACTCGAAAAGGACAAGTCGGCACTATCGTGTGTATACTAGCGCTTCTGGGTGCCTTGTTTGGAGGAGTCTTCTACGACTTGGCGTACCTGATATCCTGTTTCAACCTACCATCCACTCGTCCAATAGCTGCCCCCAACGTCAAGTGCAATCACCCAACACCACCGCCACCATCTCTCCTACTACTCTGCGGAACTTCACCAGGGTACCACCAGTGTACCTGCCTAGTCCTACCCTCAGGAGCGAGCCACCAGCATCATCTTCCACCATCACAGCTACCAGGGCAAAACCACGGCATCATAGGACTCCCACGACGACTCTAATGTCTAGAGTGGGTATAGTACCACGTTTACTACGTCAACGGTACCCTCAGGACTACGACCACCGGTGGGATCCACGACAACGGTGGTGGGCCTCTGAACGCTTGGCGCAAATCACCAAATATCCTATGGATCCTCGGTGGCAGCATCCCTTCACGTGTCTCATCGCTGGACCGACCGCGTCGCGAAAAACACACTTCGTTCAACGTCTCATCTAACACGGGTCGGCCCTCATTTCACCTCTCGTGGCTCGCATCCTCTGGTGTTATGGAGCTTGGCAGCCTGCGTACGAGGAACTGGCACGCATACCTGGACTCACCTTGGTGGAAGGATTACCCCCAGAGGATACCCCAGAAGACACGTTGGTGGTGGTAGACGATCTGATGGCCGAAACGGACAGTCGGGTGACGCGTCTCTTTACGAGAGGGAGCCATCATCGTCGGTTGAGCATCATCTACATCGTCCAGAATCTCTTCAGTGAGAACAAAGAGCACCGCAACATCAGTTTGAATGCTCAGTATGTGGTGTTGTTCGAAAACCCCAGAGACGCATCACAAATTATGCACCTGGCGAGACAGATGTACCCTAAAAACACGGCGTTTGTGCAGGAAGCCTTTGAAGATGCCACCCAAGGGGCACACGGCTATCTTCTCATCGACTTGAAACAAGGGACACCCTCGGCACTTCGATTGCGGACCCACATTTTACCCGGGGAGTTCCAGACGGTGTACACGCCCAAAGAAATAAAAGAAGAAGACACAACACTCTAGCATTCACATCCTCATCATGTCTACGCGGATACGGAAGCACGCGCCGGCGCTCCGGGTGTTACGCCGCGCGCCACCAGAGGTGGTCGGGGCGGACCTGGCATTGGTGTGGTGTTTGTGTGAAGTCGCTCATAATGTGTTAAAAGGGAATGTTCCTCTCAGTCCCCTGCAGAAACGGAAATTGCAACGGCATAAAGACGGGTCTTCGAACGCTGGTGAAG
>JAVTVY010035973.1:0-17527 GCA_036873755.1 Hanleya hanleyi
ATGTAACACATGCACTTGGTGGCATGAAGGTTGTTAAACATAGTACATGTACATGTAATGGGCTGAATTAATTGAATGAACAGCTCTAGATCATTATACTCTGTGACTTCACTCCTTCACTGTCATTATTTTGTGAAGAGTGAATTAAGATTTTGACTTGTAGAGGTTGTAACTTCTATGAGTTGGTCCCCTGACTGTTTATGCTCTCTCAAATGATCTGGGTCTCTTGAGTGAGATATCCCATTTGCTGCATGTAGATACTTCAAAACAGTTGCAGAGATATTGCAGTTTCACATCTAAATCTGATATTCAGAGATTTATGCAAATGAGATTTTTGATGTCACCATTCCCAAGTGAAATCAAGATTTTGAGCTAAATTTATGCTGGAATATTCACAGAGCTATATATGTCTTCAAACTTACTGTAATGCTTATTATTTATAACATTATGCAAAATATATTATAATTAAGTTTGGTTTTTACCCCTCAGCCATATTGTCATCATCGGCGGTCCGTATGCAAAACGTACCAGAATCCTATGTATTTTAGAAAAGCAAATATTTCTATTATTTATCTATTTAATTATCCCTAGTTCACTGCGTGACATCATCAATGCTCATTTGTACCAGCCCCCCCCCCCCCAAAAAAATCTCTTAAGTTCAATGTCTCCTCAAATGATAGGAATATTTTTATAAAAAAAAAAAAGTTTTGATTTTGCATTACTTGCATGGGTTCCAATATGTATCCACCATTTCAGGCCTCAATTCAAGGAGTGCTGATGGTAACCTCTCAACAGGTTACCATGAATTCTACACTGGTAACCTGCGGAAACCTATTATTAACCTAATGTCATATTATTAGTCAAAATTATGGGGACCCGAAAATAGGTTACCACTATTTTTCATATGGCAACCTCCAGGCAACCTGAAAACAGGTTACCACCTTAAATTGAGGCCTGCCATTTCCTGGACCAAAAACCGCTTAGTGAAATTTATATATATCTTCGAGGTACATGTACATGCATTGATTGGGCACTGGTTTACAAGCTATAAAAGGCTATGTTCAGTAAGGCATCCCCCTACCCTGTGTACTGTATTGAAAGTATAGCATCTGTAATGTATTATCACTATTACTCACTTAGGTCTAAAATCATCATGAAGAGAAGAAACTGTGAATCAATTTATAGGGCCTACATGTAAATGTGATATATACATGAACCCGAGGTCATTTACATGGTAGTATTGGCTTTTACCACCAAGCCCTGTCAACAGTGGTTGTTTTTTCATCCATACTGATTCTAAACAAAACCACTGGACATGACAATATCAAATTTATGGCATGCGCTGCACTGTAGCAAGTGAAGTACACACCAGAAAAGCCCTCTCTTGGGTTTTGTTTTGACTGGGTACATGAACCACTGTTATAGTGTGACTGGCTTGGATAGCTGCTTAGTCATGGTGTTCATGTGGTGTGATTGATTGGTCAGTGGAAGGGTGTTGTACCAAGTGATAGTTGACATCTAGCTATGCTAATACAGTACCCTCGCATACATTAGCAGTATGATAAAACAATGTTCATGGGATTTAACCTATTTGTGTTCCAGTTCAGATGGGTCAGTACTACAATGTATAGTCAACATTGTTTATTGTGCTGTAGATGTGGAAAAAATAAAGTTGCCAACATGATGCATGCTGAAAAGCTGTACCCTCCACCGATCAATGGGGTCAAGCAGATGTTGAGCAGCAAAATTTAGGTTAATCGGTCAAATGTCAAGATCATGATCCCTGTGGGCCTAAAAATAGGAAAATCATCAAAAATTCAATTTTTGGCTTGTAGGCTGGCCAATTAAAGCAAGGCTATGCTACAAGTATCGCTATGTGTCTGTCTGTCTGTTGGATGTCTTTCTGTCTGTCCAGTTGAAGTTTTCTTTGGGCTGGTTAAACTTCTCTTCTTCCCTCTTGCCTCAGAAGCCTAAAATTTTGTATGTTTGCTAACCACTCGTTGAACGACCTCTTGTTTATGCGATGAAATATTTTTGCCAAAATTATCAAGAAATGGACATATTTTCTTCAAGTTTTAAAGTTTCTCTCTGGGCTGTGTAAAGTTTGTTCATGTGATAAGTCAGCGGTGGGAGTGGGGGGTGATCAGATCGATGTCAATCAGTCCAGGATTATAAATGATTCGGTATGTTCAATCAAAACTACTCTGTCATATTCTTCTTAATCCACCCTTGTTACACTACCTGCACATATATGTTTGTGTCTGCAAGAATTAGTCAGAAGATAAGAAGAAAACAGCAAGGCAAATCCGGGGAAAAGACATACCAATTAATTGTCTGACTATGGTGAACTAGCTGTCAAATATTTGTTTTATACTATGACCAGAGAGCTACTGTAGTAAGTCCTATGCTGATAATATGACCGGTCAGGTCTCCTCAGCGCAAATTGACTGGCTAATATTGATCAATCAATTGATTGCTAGCTATTTATATATACGCAGATCAATCAATCATAAAATTATCCCTTCTGCCGGAGAAGGCTATACCATAGTGTGCAGTTTTCTAACATGTTGGCACTGTTGTGTCAACTGTGTAAAACTGGTAAAGGCTTCACTGGCATATATAGCTCCAGGGAAAACTTAATTCGGCTTTAAAATCTTTATATGTTTTGTATTTTTAGTCTAGATTTATCTGAATGTGACTTCTAAACAAGTCAAGCCTTCAGGGGCCCAAATAAATCATGTATAATCTTAAAAAAAACCCCAGCATAATAGCGATATGTTGGATGTACGAACTTCCATTACCAGGCTAAATAAAGAAAAACATTGCTTGTGTTTTTGAAGCATTGCTGCTAAACCCTTCTCTCTCAACTCTTGGATCAGATTTAACAACTTTGAAATTGTCTGCTATCTAGTACCATATTAGGCCACACCAATTTAATTACTTGGATTACGGGCCAATTTCTTCAAAGATGCAGAACGGAGGCTGGAAAAAAAATAAAAATAAAAAAGCATATATAATTTTTTTTCTGGTCTGTAGCGGCCAGAAAGAACATGCAGGTGAGAGAGGAGGGTGGCGAGAGAAAAAACCCCACTTACACTGTATATTTGGCAAACGATTTATTCTCTTTCATATTTATAGTGAACAGTTTATTCACTTACAAACCAATCACAGGATGAAAACCATGCAAGACTGATGGCCAGTTGTGAATTTAAGCAACTGTCAGAAACTGATTATACTGGTTTTACCATTAATAAATAAAACAAGGAAAAGATGTTCTTTCTTTGGGAATATCACTATTAGAACTCAAATGGCGGTTGCTCCCTCACTGCGCAGCACTTAACAGTTCAGAAGTGAATCACATGGGTCTCCAGCAAGCAATAAACCTAAAAATTCATAAATTCATTCAATCACAGAATTAACAAAAATGCAAATCACTGTTGATATGGATCACATGTCCAAATAATTGAAAAAGTCTGAAATTTGCATTCAGTCTTCAGTTCAAGAGTCTCTCGAGTCCATACTGACCTTCAATATTGTTCATATTAAATGCATATTAAAGCAGTCTTCTGACAGTCACACTGAGTCAGTACTGACTGTCGAGTATTGTTCATATTAATTTCGTAATTGACAATACGAAACTTGCGAGCAAACTGGGATCAACAAACCAAGATGAACATTGGCATGGGATACCAGATAAATGTCAAGGTAGTTTATTTATACATTTTCACTCTATTTGTGAATGAAATAAATAAAATATATGAAAACAAAAAATATGATCACTTAAAATATCATTCTTCAAAATGCTTGGCACATTGAATATCCAAAAAGACAACATACTACCTTGAAATTTCATCTGTTATGTGCAAACAAATTTAATGCACCATGCCAATCAAAAATGATTCTGTTTAATAATACCAGGTAAAACGCAGTTCTTGTGTAGCGCTCATAAGTTTGTCAAACGCTGATGGTTTTGACACAGACGTCGACTGTAACTGGCCGCCGGGACTAATGATTACTTTGACGCTTAATTAAACGCTTGTAAAACAGCAACTTGGGTGGTCAATTCAACTTGCGTCTCCTCGTTATTGATTGTTCCCGCACGCACATGTGATATGGTACACTGCCCTTTCAGATCATTCCAACCGCACGTCTCTAAAATTTTGGCGATGGTGTTTTCTGCTCTGTCCACTCGTAAGCTTTTTGAGAACCACCTTAGAATCGTTGCAGACTGTCACGTTTACGTAACAAGGAATCGAGTTCGTCGCCATAACAGAATAAACAAAAATCAGACCGAATATGAAGTTAAAATGTGAGCACATGTTCTTTTTACAATATGGCGCTCGAATGGAGCTCTTGTGCGTTGAAGGTTATAAAACAGCACATTTGCCGCTCTTCACCTTGTACGTGTTTCCGCAAGTGTATACCTAACCGGACTTCTCCAGCATATTCCCGATACAAGGAGATTTTTTTTCGCGAGTCGGGCCATCTAAATAGACGACTGTCGTCAACGAGAGACTTGTCACGAACGGCTTCTGATTCAGATTTTTTTTTTTTTTTTAACATACAGGTACGTTCGCAAAGAAAAGGATATCGACGGGAATAAAAAAAATGGCTAATTTCATTTTTATTTCAAAAGTGAAGAAATGCAGTGCGGCGGGCCTGTAATCCAAGCAATAAAATTGGTCTGGCCTTAGGAGCTGGAAAAATCTGTTATTTTTATGCTACGCCGAATTTGGTGGAAGTGCTATTATCTTTTTACTGACCCTTCTATCCTTCCCTCCAGAACGTTTTCAAAAGCATGTCCGGACCATATCGAGTTCCACCGATTCACAGGTGTGTTGTGTTGACTCGAATACACATTGATTATGGGGTAATAGGACAAAAGTCAAGGCCACGTACAGTACGGTATATGAAAAACCATATTTTAAGATATATCTTGTGATTTTCACAGTGCACGCAAATGTTGACCATATATGGCTGCAAAGAGGTCAAATTATTTGGGGTCAAAATGTCAGAAGTCAACTTCATGTTGACCGTATTACTTCAACTTCTCCGGACAATATCTTGAAATGTTCACAAACTTGTGTGTTGTTCGAGTTGACATAATTAATTAAGTCTATTGACCTATTGATTTTTGGGGCAATAGGTCAAAAGATCACATATCTCAAAAACTCATTTGAGGTATGATCTAGTCTATTGATCTTGAAAGTTCACAGAATACTTTTGAATATTATGTTGACCATGTGACTGCAAAGAGGTCAAATTATTTGCAGTCCAAGATGAAACCATGTGACTGCAAAGAGGTCAAATTATTTGCAGTCAAAGATGAAATGATGGCAATGAAAAACAGTCCTGCTCATGCATACTGCACACATTGTGAGTGTACCGGGTCGCCTGGGTCGGGCATATGTGATCCTGTGGACACATTCAGCTCTAGTTTCAAATAGTTGGTGTAGGAAGTTAACTTTCTACCTGATTTAAGGTCTAAAGCCTCATCTAATTATACATGTCAGCTCAATAAGAGTGAATTCTTTGCATAATTACATAATTTTACAATAAATGATCAACCTTTGTTTTTGATGAGATTATTCTGGAGATAATTCTTTTCCTAAGAGTGCTGAATTTCAATATGACTATATATGCGTTCAAAACCTTTTTAGATATTTTTGAAAGTGACTTTAAATCATATTTAATCACTGAATCACCTCTTCAGCATAAGTGGGAGGAAAGTCAGTTTGTTCCCAGTATACATCCCACAGCGGATCATCTTTTGGACTTCTGGCTTTAACATCTTGAACACATTTCACTCTCATTTCATGCATCATACAATCTATCTAATTAATTAACAAATAAAGGAACATGTTGATCGAAATTTGACTTGTTTACTCCACATGTGTCGGTCTGTAAATGTTGAATGAGAGTGTCACATTTTATTAAAAATGTATTTTAAGTTACTAATGTGCGAGTTGTGTGGGCTAGATGGGGTCACTTTAATCATATTTTAAGTTGAATGAAAATCGTTGAATTCTGATGAACTGAAACACATTAGGGTTTAAACTGCCTAGGATGAGTATGCTGGGTTTTTTAACTTTGCTTGAATAGCTCTAAAATTATTCAAGAATACTGTATTTTGGTATGTTGCTTCAATCAAATTTGAATAAAACCATTGCTTTTATATTCGAAATGTGAAATAATTTATTATATTTATTTGCCCGAATCCAATATGCCTGGTCAATCTCCAGAACAGTCTGAGGGTTGTCTGCTACATGTATCCATGGGACCTGGGACCTCAAGTCTACAATGTAAAATACACATGTAGTTTTCTTGTTCAGAAGGATACTTGATGAATTATTGAAATATCAGCACAACACATATTGTATGTATTTTTATCATGTATACGTCTGTCAAATCAGAGTAGAATGTTCGATAAGTCTATGGGATTGTGACAGCTGTTAAAATAGGACTGACATCAGCGTGATCTGAGTTAATCATATAGTGCACGCAGTCAGACAAATAAAATACGAGTAAAATACAATTGTGCAGTCCCATTCATGTTGTAGTGGAAGCCTGTTGGTTCATCTGTCTGTCATGTCTCTATGAGAATAGTTGTGGTCCCTAACCTGACCTGTGTGAATAAAACACTGACCTAACTTTGTTTGTCTGAGCAAGATACTCAACAATACATCAACTTGACTTCAGAAATGACCGTTACTTTTATAGATGTTCAAGACTGGAGTGTATATGTACAGCCAGGGATTCAGGACTATCATGGTCTGTCTATTTTATAGAGCTTTTGAGGGTTAGTATAGTCAGGGACATTGGCTCTCTCTGGAACATTGGCTCTCTCGGGGACATTGGCTCTCTCGGGAAACTCTAATTTTACTCATGAACTGAATTTAACATCAAATTATTCAGAAAACTAAAATATTTCCTCAATTTTAGTGCTGTGAGAAATTCGATTTTGATGACAAAACTGATGAATATGGTCCTCAACATTACAGTGTCTCCAGATTCTTACTGGTTTGTACCATTATGACTGCACTGCTTCGCATTTGAAAAATCCAGAAGAGCTAACAATCGCTCTTCTAACTTTGTCAAGAAGAGCGATCACCCCTCTAAAAAAGTTTTTTCTAAAAACTGTTAGAAAAGCTATTTACAAGAATGGGGATGTAACTAGTAACTCTCATTTTTATGGTTCTTCTTGCAAGGAAAGTATTAGTATTATTTTCAAACTTCTTAACATTATGAAATGCGATATCCATATTATCTGACAATCATGTATGTTTTGCGCACAGTTTGCACGAAACTTCTGTTACCATGCCGTTTTCGGCCGTATATGATATGACACCACTGGTGTTCCACCTTTTAAATGTTTCTAGTCTAACTGTTGGTGGCAGTTTTCCAGCCATTTTGCTTATTCACGGCCACAAATGATCAAACAAATCTTTTACCAGAAGAGCTGGCACATTTCCAGAGTTTTGTGAACGAAACATTTTACGTTTTCGTGGGAAGTTATTGGAGGTAAATAAAAATTATTCGAGAAGTGTGAAAAAAAGAGGCTCTATATTTTGATCCAGGTGCGAGATTGAGCGCTTTCGCGCTCGCGCTTCTTAAATCTGAAGCACTGTGACTGTATAAGGATGGTAACCTACTGCTACATTGTAAATGTAAGCTTTAATCAAAACTTGAAGTGACGCCAGTTCTCAATGTATTTCACCAGTGTTTACTTTCAATTCGAACATACCTCCAGTTCGTCCCAATGTTATAGCATTGTACCAGAAGTGGTGTTGAATTCCCGATAAACACCAGCGAACACCTGCATACCAAACAACGGTGTCGGCTGGCGGTGTAACTATAGCGAGCGCGCGCGTAATTGATACTTTCCCGCAGTTTGCAACAATGTTCACAGTGACCGGCTGAGAAGTGACGCAAAAAATATTTTGATCAACGTGGAAGGTATACACAAAAAGATTTTATGTAGTTTAAATTGAATTTGATAGAATTTTGTAATAAATATTCGATGTCCGAATCGAAATAAAGACCTCGGAAGTCGGTTTCAAATTTCCGAGATAAACATCAGTTGGCACTCGTCCAGCAGTTTAGACCCTCGGCCTACGGCCTCGGGTCTAAACTGCTGAACTCGTGCCAACTGGTGTTTATCTGGGAAATTTGAAACCTCTTCCTGGGTCTTTATTTCTTAACTAGATATCTAAATAGTAACTTTTTCATGAAATTTAGTAACATTGTTGCTTTCCGAATGATTTGCAACATTGTTGATTCTCCATAGAACAATGCTGCTTTTCAGGAGATACTTTTCTGTAACAGTGATATCATTGTTGATTTGGGAGAGATAATTTATATTACCACTGGTAACTTTATTGATTTTCATGAAATACTTTAATTTCACAAATAACAATGTTGCTTTTCAATATTGGTAACATTGCTGATTTCGAGAGAGATGTTTCTCACATCACAGCGGCCAAAATCAATGTGATACACCCATGTTTTGGCTATTTTTCAACATTATTTTGACGCGAGAAATAAAGTATAACACTCATGATCATTTATCTGATTTTTATCACACTCGTTTGATAAACCCATATGAAACTCTCTAAAGCTCGTTTCATATGGGTTTTATCAAACTCATGTGATAAAAATCAGATAAATGACCACTCCTAGTGATAATCGATATTTCTCTAACATTGGCAACATTGATGATTTTCCAGAGATGATTTTGTGTAACTTTGATAATAATATTGCTCTTTAAGAGATACTTTTCTTTAACATGGGTAACATTGTTTCTTTCCAAGAGATACATTTCTTTCATCAACATTGGTATCCTTTGTGATTTCCAAGAGATACTTTATTGGTATTATTGTTGATTTCCAATAGAAACTTTTCATCAACATTGGTAACATTGTTGATTTCCAAGAGATACTTTATTGGTAACATTGTTTATTTCAAAGAGATAGTTTATTGGTAACATTGTTCATTTCCAAGAGATACTTTATTGGTAACATTGTTCATTTCCAAGAGATACTTTATTGGCAACATTGTTCATTTCCAAGAGATACTTTATTGGTAACATTGTTCATTTCCAAGAGATACTTTATTGGTAACATTGTTCATTTCCAAGAGATAGTTTATTGGTAACATTGTTGATTTCCAAGAGATACTTTATTGGTAACATTGTTCATTTCCAAGAGATACTTTATTGGCAACATTGTTCATTTCAGATATTTTATTGATAACATTGTTGATTTCCAAGAGATACTTTATTGGTAACATTGTTTATTTCCAAGAGACCAAAATCAATGTGATACACCCATGTGATACAAAACCTGTATCACACCCTTACAGTTTGCTAACTATGTTTTGGCTATTTTTCAACATTATTTTGACGTGAGAAATAAATTATAACACTCATGATCATTTATCTGATTTTTGTCACACTCGTTTGATAAAACCCATATGAAACTCTCTAAAGCTCGTTTCATATGGGTTTTATCAAACTCATGTGATAAAAATCAGATAAATGACCACTCCTAGTGATAATCGATATTTCTCTAACATTGGCAACATTGATGATTTTCCAGAGATGCTTTTGTGAAACTTTGATAATAATATTGCTCTTTAAGAGATACTTTTCTTTAACATTGGTAACATTGTTGCTTTCCAAGAGATACATTTCTTTCATCAACATTGGTATCATTTTTGATTTCCAAAAGATACTTTATTGGTATTATTGTTGATTTCCAATAGAAACTTTTCATCAACATTGGTAACATTGTTGATTTCCAAGAGATACTTTATTGGTAACATTGTTTATTTCCAAGAGATACTTTATTGGTAACATTGTTCATTTCCAAGAGATACTTTGTTGGCAACATTGTTGATTTCCAAGAGATACTTTATTGGTAACATTGTTGATTTCCAAGAGATACTTTATTGGTAACATTGTTGATTTCCAAGAGATACTTTATTGGTAACATTGTTGATTTCCAAGAGATACTTTATTGGTAACATTGTTCATTTCCAAGAGATACTTTATTGGCAACATTGTTGATTTCCAAGAGATACTTTATTGGCAACATTGTTCATTTCCAAGAGATACTTTATTGGTAACATTGTTGATTTCCAAGAGATACTTTATTGGCAACATTGTTGATTTCCAAGAGATACTTTATTGGCAACATTGTTGATTTCCAAGAGATACTTGATTGGCAACATTGTTGATTTCCAAGAGATACTTTATTGGCAACATTGTTGATTTCCAAGAGATACTTTATTGGTAACATGTTGATTTCCAAGAGATACTTTATTCGCAACATTGTTGATTTCCAAGAGATACTTTTCATCAACAGTGGGAACAATATTGATACTTCTGTTTAACTTTGACAAATAGTTTATTTTCAAGACTTTTCATCAACATGAGTACCATTGTAGGTTTGTGAGAGATCTTTTCTTGAACATTGACATTACAGTGTTGCTGTCTCACAGTTATGTTGTTGATGCTTTGCATGAAATTTCAACAGAATCGGATTGAATTCCAAAACTGTTAATTTGTTGGTATATTTATGGGAATTGAATTTTCATGGAGAAACATACCCGATTGAGGCTCATTGGGAAATGTTATTCATTTGCCATCACTATGGGCCCATGAGTTTCTGGCTGTCCCAAACATTATTTTACTTTTTATACGCCCGCCAAAAAGGCGGACATATTATGTGATGGCGGTTTCCGTCCGTCTGTCCGTCCCCCGTGTCCGGTCTGTATCTGGAACAGTTTTCTATTTACAGTTCCAATTTTTGGTGAGTGGATACCCTACGGAGGGTCGCGGTCAGAGGTCAAAGGTCACTGGCCTGAAAAACAGGAAATCAGTGAAGTGTTCGTGTCCGGTCTATATCTCTGGATGTTTTCTATCCACAGTTGCAATTTTTTGTGAATGGATACATCAGGTTGAGACGATGTGTCGCGTACCGAAATTCAGGTCGAGGTCAAAGGTCACTGTTGCCTAAAAATCAGGAAATCATTGATCATTGATAGTTTTCCATCTACAGTTCTAATTTTTGGCGAGTGGATGCCCTAGGGGGAAACGATGTGTTGCATGCCAAATGTAGGTCGAGGTCAGAGGTCAAAGGTCAGTGTGAATGAAAAATCAGGAAATCATAAATTTCTCATTCTTTGTGAGTGGATTCTATAGGGGGAAATGAAGTGTTGCATATCAAAATATAGGTCAAGTTCGAAGGTCAAAGGTCATTGTGACCCAAAAATCAGGAAATTATTAAAAATAACATTTTTTTGTGTCAGTAGATACATTGGGGGACTCAATGTGTCACATATTAAAATATAGGTCAAGGTCAAATGTCAAGGTCACTGTGACCCCAAAATCGTGAAATTGTTAAAAATCTTGATTTTTTGTGTCCATTGAGAAATTACGGGGAGATGGTTTGTCATGTACCAAAATTTAGGTCAAGGTCACTGTGACTCCAGAATCAAGAAATCTTTGAAAAGTACTTTTTTGTGTCAGTAGATACATTACGGGGACATGATGTGTCACGTACCAAAATGTAGGTCAAGGCCGAATATCAAGGTCACGGTGACCCCCAAAATCATGAAATTCATAAAAATCATGATTTTTTTGTGTCCATTGATATATTGACGGAAGACGATGTGTCATGCACCAAAGTTTAGGTCAAGGTCAAAGGTCAAGGTCACTGTGACCCCAAAATCAGGAAATCATTAAGTCACATTTTCATATGCCTGTCGAAGACGAGGTCATGTAATGCGATGTTGCGTCCATTCATCCATGCGATATCTCTAGTTTCAAGGTATGGAATGGTATCAATGGCGAAGAGGAGACGTACATCAATTTGTCAAATGTCAAGGTCACAGTCCCCCAGAATTGAATCAAGTTTAGCTGACTATATGTGTTAGATTGGAATATTCAGAGTTCTCTCCCCTACATGTATATGGCATTTGTCCTGTGGAGTTGTCTCCCATGTTTGAAACAGCTACATTTAATTAAACTGTTGTGAAATAGAAACCATACATTTACTAGTTTAACGTGGAGAGGGGTCCTTTATGAACTTCATACCCGTTTATCAACTCAAGAACAAAGGTTTACTTCATCACTTTCTTCTTCCTTCATGAAAAATTCTCTCGTCTGAAAGAAATCCATTTCCAGGAAAAGTACTATTTTCTTGTGTTTGACTATTGTCGATTTCATTGTGGGATATGTGAGCTCTCGGTTCTTGCTCCAAGGTCACCTAGTTTCCAAGAGTTAAGCTCATTTTAGTTTATCATTCAATTTTAGATGTGATATGTTACATTCTCAGAAGCACAAAATTGTAGACCTTTTTCCGGATTGCTAGCTACATGTACCAATTGGAATCAAGGCGATTAAACAACCTTGAAATTTGGACCATATGTAATTCCAGATATACGGGCGTATATTGAAGCCCTTTGGGCTCTTGTTTGAAATGTCTACAACATGATTTCATTGAACGCTACCTGTACAGATAATATGGAAAGTTAATTGGAGTCCCAAGACAACTTAGTTTGTTGACATTTGACCTTAATTTAGTATATTTTGTAAATTGGTCTGTCATGTTTAAAAATAACAGGATTGTAAAAAATCACACTCTTAAACAAATGATTTTCAGGAGTGCGATATCACACTCCTCAGGGTATGAAATAGACAAACAAATTCTAGTTGCCCTTCGGCAAGCACGGGCAACCAACACAGCCAAATGCATTGCAATTTGGACAGAATTTGGTTGCCCAATGGAAATTTAGGTTGCCCCGGGCAACCGGGCAAAGGGCTATTTCACACCCTGCTCCTCAAGTTGGGGGGGGGGGGGGAATTTGGCTTAATGTCACACTCAAGGTCAGTCAATGCCGGGAAAGGCGAGCGATCGCTCTCGCTCGCGCCCACACACGCCCAAACCTTCTCAGGTGACCGATCTCTCGCTCGCCCAAACTATTATCCAAAATAACGAAAAAAAAGTTCAAAAAGTAAGGCTTACATACACGCGGTGCAAGTAATTCTTCTCCTACTTTCACTATCGCTGGGCCCATGTGCTTCGACAGGAAGTTGTCCCTGCACGCATGCGCAATGTATTTTGAGTGCAGCCATAGCAACGATCAGCAGTGATGGCGTCCGGCCTTTGAAGTGAGATGCAACAGCTTCAAGTTCAAGTGACTGCTTTACTGATTTTATCGCTGCTTTTCGCGATGGCAGAAAGTTCAGCGAGTTTCAGTAAGAAACGCAACAAAGTGGAACTGAAAACATTCCGAAACTGGGGGGAAGTCGCGGAGAAAAACATCGCCTTCAAGACTGAAACCAGTGCCGAAGGGCGGCAGTATGTAGTGGAAGTGTGGTGCAAACTTTGCTTCCGATACAAAGATAAAGTGACCGCGCACCCAAATTTGCGTGGAACTGCAAAAGAGAGCTTTAAAAGCTACGCTGATGGTACATCATCAGTGACGAAAAGTAACGTCGAGAGGCATTTGAATGGCAAAGCCCATGCGATATCAATTCTGATTCATTCTGGGACTGAGACAGAAGACACGGCTACGGGTTAGTGACGATTTATGCACCCCTCATCATGGAATTTCATTAAACTTTATGGCAATCTGTGTCATCACTTTATAAAAAAAAAATAGATCCTGAAATACATGATTTTAAATCAGATTTTTTTTCTTCTTTTTTTCTTATAAACAGAATCAAGTGAATCGGATTCTGATTCACTTTGCAGTAATTAAGTTGAAATCTGATAAGTGGAAAACTGGTCAGTCTGACAGTTTAATGGTGTATACTGAGATCAGTTTGTTTGTAGAGAACACTTGCCAGAACTGTAGGTAAGGTGTCGGGTGTGTAGCAACATGTTCACATAAATGTTGTACATTGCTGTTTAAAGTGAGAATAAAAACAGAACAATTCAACTTTCAGGTTTCATCTTTTATTTCTCATATGTATAGTTTCACTCACCTAAGCAGAGCGATAGCTCCCCCTGTTGGATTTCAGGAGAGTGATTCCCGAAGAGCTAACAGCTCGCCCAGAGCACTTTAGGGGACTGATTTGCAGCTCGCCCATATTTTCCTTATGGCAAAGACTGCAAGGTTGTTTCACTCATATGGTGACAGTCAGTTTGGTTCAGTTTGGTTGGTGGAGGAAGCCGGAGTACCCGGAGAGAACCACCGCCCGTCAGCAAGTAACTGACGAACTTTCACACTCCTCAAGGTTATAACATAGTTAGAATTTCATTTGGCGAGTGCTGCTTTTCACACTCTTGAAATAAATTTCAGGAGTGTGATGGTGTTGGAGTGTGATCACATGAAAGACTGAAATTATATTAACAGAACATCAATTAGCTTGTTCACAGCATATATTTCTGTCAGACTAAATATCTGCCTTTCTGTCCCGCTTTGTCTTTCCTGGCAAGCAGGTGATGATGAACAAAGAATCAGTTTTAATGAGCCTATATGAGAGTATTATAATCTCCCCTTATAGATTCTCCGCTGGCTATGATTGTCTGTATGCTCTATGAATGTATGAATATGGATGAGCTGATTGCATAAGTTGATTAATGTGTCTAGTATAATTTTGTACCCTGGAACTGTCCAATATCTGGTGACCCTTGCAATAAGATAACCTGCAGATATAGTATATGGACCATGTGGACTGGATATGTACATGTATTAACTAAAAATATATCACTTCACTGAATCTAATCTGGAATGGGTCTGAACCTCCATTCCTACACTACGCAATCATATATGCTACAAAAATCGATTTAATTTGAATAAATCGACCATTGTCTGAGTGAAGAATGTAGGATAAGTTAATTGACAGCCTGGTAGCAATTTGTTTCAGCTAATTATGGATTGAGTGGACTTTGAGAACATTTATGTATTAAAGTCAGAGGTCTTTTTTTTCCCCAGATGTCTTTCACATGCTTCCTTGGTCGTTAGAGCTGGTTGCTTAGTTATAGAATTTTGCTAATTGATGAAAAAACCAGCATGAGTATCGAGTTGAATGATGAATTCCCTGTAAATATATTATTCCTGATAATCAAAAGGTTGGACCAAATAAATTGACTTGCATTGATTTTCCCTCGGTCCTACTCATTCTATTCATATTGGATCCGTTCAATACAAAGTACTCTATATGCACTGTGCATATATGTTCTGTATGTCAATTTATAGACAGCATGCAGTAAATCCTCTAAGAATTCAATCAGATGAAGGAACTAATTCTGTCCGAAATCAATAGTTAACATAGGAAAGTCTCCCATACATGTAGGTGTTACATGTACATTAATAGTAAAAACGAAAATTTCTTTTTGTAATTCTACACAAAAAGCTGTGTTTTGATTGATCGTACCAATAAAAATACTCAAGTTTTATATTGTTAATACTCGGAGTCAAAAATGACATAAAACAAGGTGGATTGACATTTGAAATTGAACTTTCATCTGTTTTTGGCTTTTTCGTTTTCGATTTTTTAATATATCTAAAATCCGACACCTTGAACCAAAATGAATCTGATGTTTTCAAGGTCACCATATCTGCCGTGATATTACATCAAAATATTATTTTGGTTCAAGGTGCCCTAGACACAAGTCCTTGCTAAATTGAATATGAAAAGCCAAAAACAGATGAAAGCTAGACCCTTAAAGGTCAACCCAAACAGATTTTTTCTTGTCTAAAAATCCTTAAAAATCATAGTTCATACTTCACTTTGTATGAAAAAAATATTGAAAAAATTCTAATCTGATCAGAAACACACGTAATATGGGAGCAAAGTGGGCTTTTTCACACTTTCACAGCTGGGTTGATGACGTCATGCAGGGAATTGCCTGAGGAAAAAAAACAGCGAATAACATGGAAAGCGAGTGCAGTCAGAGCTCCGATTCAGATGTCAATTCGAGCGATATCAGCTCCTTGGATGGAAATATTTTTCGCCAAGAAGATGAAATAGACATAGAGGAGGATGATGACGGGCAAATTAACAGTTGTTTGAAGACCAACGGCGGAATTCAGCCCTATCAATTTGAGCCGTACGGCTCCGATTCTGACAGTGACAACCATTCTGACAACGTGGAACTCGACGACGACAGGATTCGGAGAGGTCGTTTGTTGAATACAGATTGGTATGCAACTTGACTGGAAACCTTATTATCGTCATCTATAAGACCAAATATCCATATATTTCAAACTGTATTGAATGTAGAACGATCCTGTGATGTAAAGAACGAGCACGTCTGTGTTGTTGTTGTTGTTGTTACTGACCGAGGCGGCCTTTTCGAAGGGATAAACTCCGGGATTCGGCAGTATGGACAGTAAACTGTTGATAACTCTACTGATATACGTCCGATTTGAATTTTGTTTGTTTTCCCATAATCCCCATGAAATACCAATTTCAGAATTATATAGTTTGATAAAAAAACTTTGGACATTCATGGCGCAAAGTAAGCCGTGGTGAGTGGGTGTCGAACCGACGTGATGGATCGGCATTCACATTTGCTCAATTTTCGACAAATTACGTCAATTAAATTGATATTCCCACAATCTCAAATGTCAAGGGATTATGAAAGTATTATTATAACTTCTGTATCTACAGCCATTCACTCCAATTGGTGTTCAGAAAAAAAACATTAAAAGGCGACCGGTTTGCCCGATCACTGTACCACTTTCTAATTTTTTTTATTTATTTACTTATCAAACGTATATATATTTATGAAAGATCATTTTATTATTATTAAATAGTATATATGAAATAGAGACTCATCCAGTCTAACCTGTAGGTGCTCAAGCAACAAATGCCACATCATGGATAGCATTCTGGGCGTTCATCGGGGACGCGAGAGCGAGCAGGGCATGTACAGCCGTCTTCCTGCCCGAGGCCTCGCTTGCAGGCTAGGTTCGTTCAGCCGATGTCCGTGATAGATTCTCCTTGTCCGATTTCTTTGCCATCACATTCTGATTGTTCTTAGGTTTGATAGTTGGAATAGCTGTTCTCTTTAGTTTTGGTTTGTACCCGAATTCAACTGCTACGCTGTAGAGGTCCTCGAATGATGTCTTTCTGTCAAAATGTGCCCAGCAAATTATACGAGTACTGGCTCGGGCGCTCTTTCCACACCCTCGTGTTGCGTACAAATTTCGTCCAATTTGCAGCGATTTTCTCGTCTTTATGCCACAAATGAATACTAACACCGTCATCTGTACTAAAACTGCAACCTCCCACTACACAACGTCGCGGCATATTTAACAAATGATGCCCCGATACTCCGAAAATCTCCAGAAATCAGCAGCTACTTACGACTGTGGTATACGGCTTTAACATAGAGAATACAAGACGGCTTCCCTCCGTGACGTCACAGCTGGAATTGACAGGGGAGCGATTTTCACCTTTCAAACGGCAATATCTCGCCAACCAGACTGCACAAAATTATGAAAAAAATATCATTATTTTCAGAATCGAAAGGACTATTTTTTTATATTTTCGACCTTAGATCGTTTG